>VXBT01011624.1:799188-828439 GCA_013400235.1 Oriolus oriolus
CCGCGTCACGTCCGGCGCGGCCCGCGCCCCGCCGTAAACAGTCCCGCAAGGGGATGGGTGAGGGAGGGAGGGAGGGAGGGGACTTGCTCTGTGTCCTGCGGTACCGGCGGAACACGGATCCTAGAATGGCTTGGGGAGGACCCTAAATGTCAGCTGGTTCCAAGCCCAAGAAAGTGTGTTAAAATTTTAAAAGAATAACGTTTAAAAGAAACAGCGTTTAATTAACGTGCAAAGCCTGCCGCTCATCCTGTGGCCGTGGTTGACTGAAGTCCGTACGGCGGTCACAACGCGGTGGCAAATTGCATTAATGGAATAGCGAGCGAAGCGTAACGTTTGTTACGGAATCACAGAGTGAATTAGTTTGGGAAAGGCCTCTGAGGTCATCGAGTCCAACCCAACACCACGGTGTCAGTCAGGCCACGGCGCTGAGTGCCACGGCCAGTCTTCCCTGAAACACCTGCAGGGACAGTGACTCCGCCACCTCCCTGGGCAGCCCATTCCAATGCTTAATCACCTTTTCTGTGAAGAAATTCGTCCCAGTGTCCAAACTAAACCTTCTCTTGCTTAAGACTGTGGCCTCCTGTGCTGTCACTGGTTGCCTGGGAGAAGAGGCCGACCCCACTCGGCTACAGCCTCCTGTCAGGGAGCTGTAGAGAGGGATAAGGTCACCCCAGAGCCCTTGTTCCTCCACAGGCCGTGTGTACGTCCACACCATATGTTTAAACACACAGTAGTTTGGCAGAGGGAGGCTTAAAATCAGGCCATTCATGGAACTTTTCACGTTTCGGATAGGTTTGTGGAATAAAAATGCCTCAAATGCGTTAAAGGGTAATTATAATTAATCTGCTAATTTAATCAGCAGTAGAAGGCTTTTGTGAAGCAGGGGGGAATTATATTGTTAATGCAATGTTTCTGTGACGTTCTGAATCCTGTTACAATAGCTGAAGATAATAATGGATGACTATTAATGAGGCTGTGTGACTATTAATTAGGCTCTATTACTTCGCCTCCTGGTGGCTGTTCTCTTTTTTCAGCTTAGTGTCAGAAACGCAGAGTGAAGCTTGTGCTGCTGACCCGGCAGGACAGAAGGAGAAGCCTGAGGGGACAGGAAATAGGGTAATTTGCTCTTTGACCTTCACCCAGTGTACAGCAATGTGATTTACAAATCGTGAGGGTCTACAGAAGATCCTGTAAAAGGAGTGAAATACTTTGTTGCAAAGCAACAGAGAAACGTGATCTTCCCCCGCCCCTCATATCTGGCAGTAGCCATTAAATTCCAGGGGCCCAAAGTATCCCTTTCTGTGTAGTGCTACTCCATGAAGAATCATTTTCCATTCCAGCTGTGTTTAATTGGTGGTCATTGGCTATGACTATTAATCATCCTGTTGTAAATAATACAATTGGAGAAGGTGAAATAATAATTACTTTCTCTTTTACATCTGCCTTGTCAATCATTTGAGTGACACATGAAATGAAAATGCTGCCTGTAAACTGCCCAGACAGCAACATGAGCCCCAGCGTTGTCTAAAAAAATCAGATCCTTTACCCAGTGCAACAACCCAATAATTACACACTCGAGAGAAACACTGATTATTTATTTCAGAATTGCACAAGCCTGGGTCCTCTGTGGTATTCCACAAATCAAGCACACCAACTATCAAAACTTTCTGCTATTTATACATTTCAGCAAACAAAGGAATTAGTGCTCACTGGCTACAAGTTACATAGTTCTCTTACTAATTAGTGTTCTCTACTCTGTTGTTTAATGATTCTCTCACTTCTCACGCTAGTTAGTCCACATGCTCTGGCTTTCTCTTGGTCTGAGGTGGGTTCTCAGCTGGTGGTTGTGATCTGTCCCTGCCGGAATTACCTTTTACCCAGGCGGAGCTGACTCAGCCCAGTCACTGGTTTGTCTTTATTAGCTTCTTCCTTATCTTGGGACTTCTGCTAAATGTCCTTGGGGCCCATAAATTCTGCATTCTTTGTGTCCACTATCAGTGGTACATCCTTCTTCCCAAGCCTGGTCAGCCTCCCCCTCGGTCTGAGATCATTGAAGCATGTCCAGCCCTAAACCTTAACAATGCAATTCTACTGACAAGTAATTTGTTTTTCTGACACCTGGACATCACTTAGAGCTTGTTTGCTGCTCTCTATTTAATGGATTAAATCTCCCTTCTTGTTGATTAGGTTTGAAAGTATACAAAGACCAAACATTAAAGAACATCCTTTCTTAAGAAAATTTTACATATCCCACGTTTTGCAACACTAGCACCCTAAAGAAAAACAAAATAGTAAAGCCCTTCTTGTGCAAAAGCCCAAAGTCACAGCACAATCATGTACCTCAGAAAAAGATCCATAAAGATAAACAGTGTCAATAATCGGGTTCTAGAACAGAAGGAAATTTGTGGAGTAACATTTCCAGATGATTTGAAGAAGTGACTCATATCCTGAGCTACAAAGAAAGGCAGAAAATTCCCCCAAATAGTCCCTGCGAGTCTGACAAGGTAAAAATTTCCTTCTCTTTCTTGGTGGCATTCAGAAGTTTCCAGGACCAGAAGCGTTAATCAGCATGCAGTTGTGAGTCCATAAAATTCACTTAACTTGAATGCAAGATCAGATGAGAGGTGAGTGTTTCACATTAAAAAGATGAGGGTAATATTCACTTAGGCATAGTGTGAATGATTGACAAGATGTGTGGGATTTCTTCAGTCATTCCTGCAGAAGCTTTGCTGGTTGAAGGAGATTACATTTGCTTGTGAAGGCAGACTGACTCTTCATAATAGCATTAGCCATATCACTTATTAGCTCTGAGAAATGGAATTCACGGGTTACAACGCTAATTTCAAGGTTATATTTTTAACATACGAAAGTTTCCTTTACAGAATTGCATGGATAGTAAACACTGTATCTTATTTGGAGGTGATTCTAGCATGGTGTCCTATCCGTTTTCAAATAAATGGTGGGGTGTTTTTAAAGCATATACTTTCAAGCCATTTGTTTTCTTAAAGCATGGTGGAAAATAGTTGCAATGTTGATCTATCCGTCTCAACGTGAAGCCCTCCTGCACCGTGCAATAGAGGTTTTAAGTCGAGATGGCCTGGTCTCGGTAGCTCCGAGGCTGATCCTTGACTTGTTGGCTGCGGCCAAGTGACTTTATCAGTCACTGCTACCGAGTCCTGAACTGTCAGGAGAGGGCGCTGCCTTCCCAGAAGTCTCAGATGGAAAAAGGTACTGCGGTGTGTCAGGATGATTGAGAAAGGTTCTCCCAAAACCCTGCGTGGTCTGGAGGCTCAGACTCTCTTCCTGGTTTGGGAATTGAGGACGGCAGGAAGCACTTGCTATGGTCTACATCCGTGTCCTTCGTAAAACTTAGTCATTCATAATTCTCAAAAAAACTGAGTATGTGGTATTTATAGAGAAAAAAATGTAGGTTTTATTTCTCACTTTGAAGACTACAACATGGCTCCTGAATGTAAATTTTAGTTATATATAAGCTGTACCATATATTGTGTAGTGTGGTGCAGAATGTCTTCCGAAAGATGTTGTACTGCTGGTATGGAGAGTGCAGTTCTTTTTCCTTTTTTCTTTTTAATTTCAAAAATACATACAGTACAACATGGCTCCTGGCAGTGCAAGCTTTTTCTGGCTTCCCCACTGAGTGAGGAAGAAACTTGCTATAATCAAAGGCTAGATAAATCTCCAAAAATCAGGCAGTTTTCTTCCCTCTCTGCTGTGTCTGGCAATGCTGCTGATCAGAAACTAGGTAGTCAGTGTCCTGAGAAATTATCATGCTTGGTTTTCCTTTTTCTTTTTTCTTTAATTCACAATCAAGTCAAACATTTAAAGATTTTAAGTTATCCAGAGAATGAATTTTAAATGGTCTTTTAACCTACCAAATAGTTTAATTTCATTAATGCCAGATGCTTTCATTTCTGCTCTTGGCTCCATCCTTGGCCAAGTGCTCTTCAACATCTTTTTTAACACCTTGGGTGCAGGACTCAAAGGAATACCAAGTAATTTTGCTGATGTCACTAAATTGGGATGAGCTGTTGACTCCCTTGAGGCCAGAGAGGCCCTGCAGAGACCCCATGGCAAATCAGAGAGAAGGGCAATCACCAACCAAATGAAGTTTAACAAGGGCAAATGCCGGATTCTGCACCTGGGATGGGGCAACCCTGGGTGTACAGACTGGGGAATGAGAGGCTGGAGAGCAGCGCTGTGGAAAGGGACCTGGGGATCCCGGTCAATGGCAAGTTGGACATGGGTCAGCAGTGCCCTGGCAGCCAGGAGGGCCAACCCTGTCCTGGGGGGCATCAGGCACAGCACTGCCAGCCGGGCAAGGGAGGGGATTGTCCCGCTCTGCTCTGCACTGGGGTGGCCTCACCTTGAGTGCTGGGGGCTGTTTTGGGTGTCACAATATTAAAAAGACATTAATGTATTAGAGAGCATCCAAAGGAGGCCACAAGGATGGTGAAGGGTCTGGAAGGGAAGCCTTATGAGGAGTGGCTGAGGTCACTTGGTCTGATCAGCCTGGAGAAGAGGAGACTGAGGTTGAGACCTCAGTGGGGTCTTCAACATCCTCACTGGGGGCAGAAGAGGGGCAGCACAAATCTCTGCTGGTGACCTGATGGGAGTTGAGGAAATGGCCCGAAGCTGAATCAGGGGAGGTTTAGGTTGGATATCAGGAAAAGGTTTTTCACTCAGAGGGTGGCTGGGCACTGGAACAGGCTCCCCAGGGAAGTGGTCACAGCACCAAGACTGACAGAGTTCAAGAAACATTTGGACAACGCTCTCAGGCACTTGGTGTGATTGTAGGGATGTCATGTGCAGGGCCAGGAGCTGGAATTCAACGATCTTGACGTGTCCCTTCCAACTGAGCATATTCTATGATTCTAATATTCTGTGAAATCATTGCAATTCATCTTCACAGAGTGTTTTGACTTTTTCTCGTTCTGACATGAAACTGAATTGGCACATTTCTCTGAAATGTTTTAAATTCAGTAAAACTGCGTTTATCTTAGACCCTTATAGCTGAAATAACCCCTACAACTACATTATCAAGCAGAAAGGTCTTTTCTGACTTAATTCACCAATCAACCTCAAAAGCTTTATATGAAAGATTTTTGTGGCTGTGGTTTCATAAGGTGGGCATTATGAAAGCTAGCTGAATGGATAGTGTGTGCTTTCTTCTGGCTTCTAAATGGGCATCAGTCAATAAAAGAAAAATTCTGCAGTTACTGTTAGCTGAGTTAAACAAAGCTGCAGCTGAGCAGAGAATGGTAAAACAGATCTATGAGCAGTGGATATGTGTTTCTTTGGGGAGTGGTTGGTGCCTTGAGCTCCATCCCAAATCAGTGCAGACTGCCTGGCTCCTCCCCAGGGCAGTGCAGGGCTCTCATTTGGGTTAGAGCTGAAGGTGCCAGGAGTTCCCCTCTTGGCCCCAGGACACCACCCAGCCACATCAGAGCTCCCTTGTGAAGAGCCCATTCGGGTCTGCAAGCTGCCCATGTCTTCTGCATCACTGCTATTCCCTTTAGCACTGACCTCTGGGCATGCAGAATGACCAGGCACTGGTTTCTCTGGTTTTGGGGATCCAGCAAAGGTGGTTCAGCTTTTCCCCGCTCCTCAAGCAAGGGACTGTCTCCATTCTGTCCTAGTTGCAATGGCACAAAATATAAAACATTTTAGCATATGTTTCAGATGCAACATATAAGCATTCTGTTTGGTGGAGTGCAAGTTTGTTATGATATTATTTTCACAAGTCTCCCTGGATATCTTTACTGGAGTCATAGTACAAAAGTGAGGAGGCATTGCTGTATCAGCAGCCCATTCTCTTGTGATTACCGAGCCATTAAAAATTCCAGAATTGTCCTTAAAAAGGCCTGAATGTATTAACTACAAAGAACCCTGTGTAGTTACAGAAAACAGATGAAATTGCAGTTATTTTAGAAGTCTCCTGCATCTAAATATAAGTCCTTTGGGTTTTGGCTCAGGCTTATTTGGGCAAGATTGCAGTTGTTGACACTGAACAGTGTTTGTTGGGAGGGTTGGGGGTTTTTGGTTTTGGTTTTCATTTGGGGGTTTTTTTGGTTGCTTTTTTTTGTTTTTTAAAATTTTGCTTTGTTGTTGGTGGTGGTGTTTTGTTTTTGTTTTGTTTTGGACTGGGTTTTTTGTTTGGTTTGGTTTGGTTGTATGTTTCTTTTATAGAACTCCTTTTCGATTCTTGACCATGTTTGCAGCTGATTTGGAGCATCTAATGAACATGAAGGCTCACATTCTTGCCATATGAGGGCTACCCAGTGGATTAATCAGATCACGAATGTTTAATGAGCCCCATTTTACCTGCTGTGGCCTAGACCACTTCCTCCAAGTGGCACAAGTTAATGATTTCAGTGTGGCAATATTATGTGTACACCTGGCCTCAACATATTTGCATACATAACTCATCAGCAAGGTGTGCAAAGTGTATTTTAGTGTGTGTACCTATTCATGGTGGCAAGGCTTGTCAGCAGAGTCCATAACCAAACCAAGGTCTGACAATACTTCCTTCTCCTAGAAGATGGTATTGTGTGAGTACCTCAGCTGTCAGTAGGAAAGCAAGATTTCTAGTGCCCACAGTAGCAAGGCTTTCCAGTGCAACTAATTGGTTTGGTTTGGTTCTTGTTGGTTTTTGTTTTGGTTTTTTTTTTAAGTACAGGCTCTAAATGTAGAAAGCCCATAAGAAAAGAAATCAAAATTATTCAAGACAGTCCCTTGCCTTTATGAGGCATTTTTACATTTAAGATGAAAAGTGCTTAAAAATGGTTAAGACCATTATTCTGTTTGAATGGTCTCATTCATTTACTGGGCAAAGGTGAGCTGATTTCCAAAGTCATCCTCCTCCCTGGTGCGTCAGCTCCTTTCTGTAACGACAGGAGTCAAGAGCCTCCAACACCCTGAAGATCAGCTGATAGGAAATTCCAAGGTACAAACTACTCCCTCTGTGGATGTAATAGGCACTATGACAGCAGCCTCTTACATACCAACCTGTGCAGGGTAGAGGTACACATTCCTGTATTCACTATTAACATCTGTTTGAAGACATTTTCATTTCTAAGGCATTTTAGAGTCTGGGGATGTTTTGTTTGGTTGTGGTTTTTTGAGGTTTAGGAGCACTGAAACTTACCTCTACAGCTGTTTTTTTTTCTTGTTTTTGTGGTTTTTGTTTTGGTTTTTTTTTTTTTACATATATTTAAGAAGATCTGCAATATCCTGTTTTAATCACACAAGTTCATTTTACTTACGTATGTCAACACAGTCACTGAAATTCAGGTGTCAGGTTCAGATGTTTTGATTAAGTTTTCCTAACAAACCAATGCTGAGTGACTGGCAGTGATTCTTACCAATAAAAATAATTTTGAGGTTTTTTTTGAAAAGGTCATGTCCTTTCATTTCTACAGTGAATGGCAAAATGTCCATTAAACACAAGTGATAGCAGCATTCAGTTCCAGGTTTTAAAATGGAAATGGCAGAGGTTTTTCTGGGTTAATGACAACTTATGTCTGCTATGCAAGGAAAGTGCTTTCTTTCATAGCTATTTGTCAAAACCCTTCTCATTGTCTTTCAGACTCATACCTGATGCCTTGTTTCAGAGCCATATATTCCAATTTTATCCTCTGTCGTATTTTTCTGCAATAGGTTTGCTTTCTTGATCTACATTCATTGAGATGCAAAGCATCTGGGATGTAGGCACGTAAGGAGGCTAGATCCCAGAAAAAGAGGCATTGCTTCCTCGAAAGCTCTTGCACAAGAAATGTGTGGGATTGGCCATATCTGACCCTAAACTACCTGACAAGGTTGTTGTCATAAACAAGAAGACAGAATCAGGAGAGGAAATACCATGCTCCAAGTAGCTAAAATGCGTTTGAATGCAAACAGAACGGCAACCCCAGCTGCCTGAGTCCTGCATGCAACAACCTTTGGCTGCACCAGCAGCCAGGATGAGACCCTCAGATGGAGGAATCTGCTGGTCTCTGTGTCATCCCATTGTTGTCTCACGAGCAGAAAGAAGAGACTCTCTCCTGACATTTGTACCAAGAACAGGCTGAGTGGGGGAAGGAGCAGGTGGAGATGAGCGTGCAGAACAGGTCAGGGAGGGAAACAGCAGGATGGCAAAGACAAGCACAGACAGTGGGGCAGATGAGGAGATGAAAAGTCCAACCTCCACCTCTTCTATAGCCAGGATCAGTGAGAGATCTCTGGAGAGCAGCTGAACCAGCTCTGTTTCCATGAAGAGAGCTAGGAAAGATGAGATTAGGTAAATCCAAGTACCTGAGCAATCTGTTTTAAGTTCATTAGGCCCCTCTTTCTAAATCATGGCTAACTGGGTTTCAGCACTGGGAAAAGGATGCTGTCTGAATCAGCCTCTTGCTTCTAGGAAGCAAATACAATCCCATCAGGTTTACATGGAGTCACTGATGTGGCCTGCAGGAGCCCTTGCCAGGGTGTGTCTCCTCCCCACCATTCTCTGCATCTCTGCACCAAACATGCAGTCTAAGGGCAGCCTGTGGCATTTTGAGGGAGCAGTGAGTTGCAATCCCTCCATCTCTAAACTTGTTGACCTCAAGGGGTGTGCATTAGCAGTGAATTTGGCTCACAGTTTTCAGGTTTTAACTACTGAGCTGAAAAAAAGTGCAATACACATAATAAATCATTCAGTTTATAGGGTCTGGTGCTTCTTGGAAGGAGCCTTGACTCCCAGCACAAGCTGATCACCAAGCTGATGTTTTGAAGAAGAATCTTTTGTCTCGATTTCCCTGCATTTATCGAATTGTTTATAATGTAGGCCACAGGGTCTTTTCTGTCTGTTTGGTCAGATGTAGGTCAGCCGTTCAGTGGATTTAAATGAAAGACTGATGGCAACCTCCAACTGGTTTGCATGGAAATGGCATTGGGCCAATTGCCCAGTTGTGGAATGTTGTAGGAGCAGAGGAGACATAATTATTTCCAAATTTGGCCTTAATCCATATTTTGTCCTTATTTATCCATATTTTGCTGCAAATGGCCTTTTCTTCTTTGGCAAGACATCCCATGGGCAGAGAACATATCCTTAGTAACTCACTGATCTTATACTGGCTATGTACCACTGTTTCGTACTGGGTGGAGTTTCCAACAAGCTCTCCTCTGTGGAGAGGCCAAGACTCATGACCCCTGCTAGTCATGCAGCTATCTCCCAGAATCAGGCCTCTGGCTCCTTGGCAGCTTGTCTCAAATGCTGCAGTTTATGGGATCTTTCACAGTTCTTTGAGCAGCAATTAATTCTTGGTACAAAACCTGTTGACACTATCCTGGGTTTTTCGAGGAGCAGAGAGTCCTGTGCATATCCTCATGTGGAGCAGGAAGGAGTTTCAGGAGCGCTGCAGAGATCTCCCACCAGTCAAATGCTTGTTCCTCTTTTTCAAAGAGGCAGTGGGATGTGAACCAGCTTTTGTTCAAAAATAACATCGTCATTTTAGCACATGACTGCCCCCCACAAGTACGTCCTCTTGTACCTTTTGGGATCATTTTGTCTGCATGGTGCTGATGGAACCCAATTGCTATCAGATGGCCATTTGCAGAGCTGCTTCAGGGGTGAGGAAGATGTAGACTGAACGTGCTGGGGCAGCTGTCACAAACTTGCCTATTCTTCTGTTGCCTGTGGCCAGCCAGTCGGGGATGGTCAGTGTATCCACTTTGTGGCTGCCGAGCCATGAGTCTTCTGATCTTTTTTCTGTATAAATGTCTTCAGATGCAATTTGACAGCAGGTTACACTCAGAAGATTTTTCCACTCTGTAGTTCTACACTATCAAGACATGCTTAAATTATCCTACAGGCCGTGCCTTCAGAGAGGCCTGGGTTAGTTACACATCTCTGGTTCTGACTGACAGTTTATACACCCTTACTAGCTAGGCCACTTCTCTGGAGAGTCCTCCTTTCTTGATCTGACAGAGATGCAGGCAGACAAAGCTATAACCCTGTGCTACATAGAAGAAAACCAGGGTGATAACCCTTACAAAGCATGATAGAGTCACTGCATGCTCAGGTTTGCCTTGGAGCTGGTTTGCTTTTACAGAGCCAGACCAGTTTCTCCTGAGTCAGATTCTGTTATATGCACACTGTTGTGGTGCCTTTAATTCGGTTTAAGAGTGGAGCAGATAGGTTTCTTCCCCTTTCACAATTATTACCTTGCTCTAGCTCTGCTTTCTAAAGTGTTCTGCTTACATCGCTCCGCTGCAAGTGTGCCCCAAGGCCTGGTGCAGTTAAGTGTCTGTGGTGTGTTTTGCTCTCTTGATTGTATAGAAGGAGTCATCACTGCATTATAAACTTATCTCGATAGCTTTTCAAGGCTCGTTCTTGCCTGTGGGAAAGCTTCATGTGTGAAAAGTGTCAGCTTCCTTGTGGGACAGGCTGGACTGTGACACCCTGAGCTGCATCTTGGCATTTCTTTTTCTGCGCTGGAACTTGTAAGAGGGAGCAGATAGGAGTAGGTCAGAGCTGTGTTGGACCCCAGTCTAATGCTGGGCCTAGGTAAGCCTCTGCAGGGGTCTCCAAGTTTCTTTTGGAAAAATTATGATACTGAGTGAGTAAGTTCCATGAAGAACAGGAAATAATCTCTGCAGTTGTGGCAGCTAGTGTGTGGGAAAGATGCAGCATTTGTGTGAACTTTCCAGTACCAGTTGTACTCCTGTGAATTCTTTTAGGCTGATCTAACACCTTGATGTTGAATTCAACCCTTTCACCTCCCAGGAAGCGAGCACGACCACTGCAGGACTTTCACTAATTCACAAAGATGCTCATTGTGCTTCCCATTGCACTGGTAGTGCTCAGCTATGAAAAATCAAAATCACTCTTTTTAACAAGAAAATGGTTGCTAGAAGAGAGGGGTCTCCCAAGGGATTGTAGGCGGTATAAGTTGCTCTCTTCCTAACACACATACAGGCTTTGGACTCATTAGTGTTAAAATAATTTTGAAGATCAGGAATAAATCGGTGTGTGACTGCCTGTGTGTATTTACACTCTTCTTGCAAAGGACAAAAAGAAAAGAGATGCCTGCTTTTTTGTTGTTTATTATTGTTGTTTGTCTGCATGAATATTGTTTTCTCTGAGGCTTTGGTGCATGGCCTTTTACAGCTGCTCCCCTCTAAGATTCTTCCAGAGGATACTGCAGAGCAGCCAGCTGCAATTAAAACTGAGAAGACTGTGTCCAAGTCCTTTGACTTCTAATTCTTTGACTTCCATTATCTTTAAATTGCATCTTTAGTGCTGTCACTCTGTCAGAGTAGGATCACCCTTGCCTAGATCTTTGCCCATGGTTTAGTATAGCCTTAACCTGATTAGGAATCTGGGGGTTTTCTCCTCATTTCACTGGGGAGTATTAAAATGAATTATCCAGATATGGAGACTATAAAATAGGTAGAAGTAAAAAAAAAAAAAAAAACAACCAAAAAACCCCCAACAATTTCATGCACTGATTCTCTATGTTCCAAAGACCTCACCATCCTGAAACCCACTAGCAATTAAAAAAATGTTTGTAAATGGAAAGTGTTGTATGTCTGAAGTCTTCAGGTTTAACAAAATGTCATTGTCCCTCTGTTCAGAGTCCATAGTCCCAAATCTTTGCTCAGTCTTTAGCTTGATAAAGTGGACAAGGAGCTTAGAGTGAGTTAGAGCACATCAGGACTCCTGAGTTTAGCTAAGACTGCATATAAAAATAATATTGCCTTAGAAAGTAAAAAGGCTGTGTCCTGCATCTGCTGAGCAAGGGGTTTCAGCCCCATAGTTCTTTCCTGTGCGCTGGCAGATGCACAAAATAGGATGCATTCTGACTAGAGCTAAATAAACAGCTGGCGGGGTGTTGTCTCTGTGCTTAGGCACAGGCCTGTCCCCTTCTGTGTGCAGGCGCTCTGGCCATTCCCCATCCTCTGTAAGGGCTCCAGCCTTACAGGAGGGTGAGCATGCTCACATACAGCACTGGTGTGACCTGAGACTGAGCCCAACAAGTGATTTCTGTCCCATTCCCCCAGAGCTTGTCACTGAATAAGTAATATCTGACGTACGTATATTTTTGGCAAAGCACTCTGAAACGCCTGTCAGGCTGAATCAGACTTTGTGTAGGTAGTGATCATTCACCCGTCCCTGGCATTCGGCCCTTTTGGAGACGAGGGAGGGGATTGTCCAGTTCTGCCCTGCACTGGTGCAGCCTCACCTCGAGCCCTGTGTGCAATTTGGGCACCACAATATAAAAAAGATGTTAATCTATTGCAGTGTGGCCAAAGGAGGGCTCTGAAGGTGATCAAGGGCCTAGAGGGGAAGCCTTATGAGGAACGGCTGAGGTCACTTGGTCTGTTCAGCCTGGAGAAGAGGAGACTGAGGGGAGACCTCACTGGGGTCTTCAACATCCTCACTGGGGCGAGGTGGGGGGCAAGCACTGATCTCTTCACTCTCATGACTAGTGACAGGACTTGAGGAAATGACATGAAGCTGGGTTGGGAGAGGTTGAGGTTGGATATCAGGAAAAGGTTCTTCACCCAGAGGATGGCTGGGCACTGAACAGGCTCCCCAGGGCAGTGGTCACAGCACCAAGCCTGACAGAGCTCAAGAAGTATTTGAACAATGCTCTCAAGCACAGGGTGTGACTCTTGGGGTGTCCTGTGTGGGGCCAGGAGTTGGACTCAATGATTCTGATGTGTTGCTTCCAACTCAGCATATTCTATGATTCTATGCAAAGATGGTAAGCTACATGCAAAACTGGCAGCCCAAAGCAGCTCAGGTCAGATTTGTTTGCTGCTGTAACCTCCTTAACATCCGTGGAGTGCCAGCATTTTTTCCTCTACATTCAAGTGTAGGAGACCACCAAGGAATGAAGGTTCAATACTGAGACATTTGGCATTTCTGGTGCTGTTGTAAATAAACTCCCCAGCCACGAGCTATTGCATATTTTGAATTCCAAGAAGGCACTGTTCTGTGTCTTCCTATATATGTGCCAGTGCTGAACAGTTCAAAAAGGACAGTGAAAAATATTTGCCCTGTTCAGTCTAAGAAAAGTGCTAAATCTGCTTTCTTGAAACACAGTTCTGCTTTATCTGGCTTTACTTTCAGTGGAAGGGGAGAGACACAGTGCTTTCCTATTGCCACCTGTTTCTGGCAACACAGGACCTGCTTGTAAGCCACTTAAAGTTCCTGTAACCAATAATTACATTGACTGTCACTAATAAGAAACTCTGCCCTCAGCGATATGGAAAGGAATTAAAAGTAAATAAAGGTCACGTGTTTATAGAGCCCTTCCCACGTCATTAGCATTTCTAGTTGATAGAGTGTATTGTTTCTTACTCCTGTGTGTAGAAGATGCTTGCATTGCCTGTGGAATGCCAAAGAGGGATGTCGTGCAGGTGCTCCCTAAGTGTCTTGGCTTCTTCAAGGGCTTTTTACTCAGATCTTTTTCCAAGCCTGGCAGGAGAGGTGAACCCCTGTGGAAGCAAAATTGCAAGTGTCTTCTTTATTGCGTTAGTTATGCAAAACCCTCTGCCTTCAGCACTGAAAGCTTTTGCTGGTTTTCACTTTCTTAGGGTGATAGTTTCTTTCCTATTTGGTACTTAAGGAAACACCTGGAGTTGCCTGTCTCTGGCCTGCTGTTTCCATATCTGATTTATTTGGCTTTTTAACTTCAAACACAGGATGTGTATGTGTGTAAAAAGGAGATCAGGCATCTACATTCAGGTGTTTGGTAGGAAGTGAGTGTCTTCAAGGTTCCTTTATAATCACTGGAGCTAAGGCCTCTGGAAAATCATTCAGGGCATCAAAATCATCCCTGCTAAATCGTACTCTGGAGAAGCATTTCTGTTTCCACTGCCTGTATCGGGAACCCACAGAGACCAGACCGAATTACCACAGCTGAAATATAGATGCTGCAGAAGGTGGCATAAATACCCTTGCAGTTTGAGCTACTACTCACCCACTGAAAGGCTTGAAAGGCTTCCAGTTTTCTCATTAATGTAGTCACTCTGCTCACCTAAGCAAAAAATCAAGAAAAAAAGCGTCTTTGCAGAAAATTGTATATTAAGCACCAGTCTTTATTGCACCAAACAGCACTTTTAAATCCTCACCCCAGGAAGCTGTTGACACATGTTGGAGTCACTCTACCACCTTCTCCCAATAAATGCGTGTATAATTGTATTTGTGTTTATGGTTACACGTTGCTGTGGAGGTGTTGGCGTGCTGATCTAGACCTGCACGCCAGCCAGCACAGCCTGTGGCTTCACGGCCCCATATGGCAGCTCACCTGTGAAGGTAACCAGGATCTCCCTCTGGATCTCTTTGAGGTCTAAACTAAGCAGCTCAGGAGATGGCAAATGGAGCTGCTACATGCCCGAGATGGGTGGCAGTCTCTGGCAGTGAAAGCTGTGACCTCCTGTTTGAAACCTGGCTCACGTCACCCTGAATGTTATGAAGGATGTTTCTTCCTGCCATGCCCTCTCCAGAACAAGATGTTCTCTGTGGAGCAGTATGCTCTGAGAGGCCAGGTCTGGCTACTCCCTTCCAGCACTGCAGGTAGAAGAAGATGGCTTTAACATAAAGGAAGACGCAAAAATTATCTGGAGGCTGGCCAGAGACAGGTGGGAACAGGCTGAGAAGGTGGAGGTCTGTTTGGTCTGGTGACGTGGCTATGTAGATTCACTGTCTAAAATCCCTTGTGGGGAGAGAAAGACATGGAAGGAGTCATTGGCTGCATTGAGTTTGGGGTGGGGGGAGTTTCCTTAAGGCCAGGTGTAGGAAAGCTTGAAAGCACACATTGCAGCATAATTAGAGGCTTTTCTGACATGAACATAAAACTTGATATGCAAAGTCTGTACATTTGGATTTCGTGTTGCCCTACACCCCCAGATTTGGCCTTTATCTTACTTTTACATCAGGATATTAGGTAATTCACCACCACCAGCAATTTACTTTGACTCTGGTGACTGTTAATTCCTACAGCGTGGGTTGAAGACATCTTTTAGAGAAGTTTCCAGTGTGTTATTTGGTCATTAATTTGAACAGGTCTGCTACCTTGAAAAAGGCGATAATAAACATGATGAAAGTGTAAAGAAAGCTTAAGTGATACTAAGAAGTTAGGTTATGGTCTTCTCTTTATTCATCCACCTATTAAAGGATGAAAGGGCATATAATGAGACAGAAGAGTGGTACACTGTTGCGGCGGGACGGGCAACCGCGGCAGTACACTGAAGGCAGACAGGGATTTTCTTTGCATGTAGTGTGTTACCATTCATGAACAATATCCACATGCATAAACATAACAGGATCCTCCAAATGGTCAGGCATTAAATAGCCTCCAACACCAATTGCAATCACTGCAGTGGCAGCGATAAAAACATGAATTTCAGGATGGGTTTCTGAGGTCAGCTACGCTATAGCTGTCGGTCACAGCATCCTTGTGCTGTCCTCCAAAACACATTCCAGTTAACACAACCAAGCCTGGGAGCTATTTGCACTGCCAGTTGTATCAAGTGTAATAGTCACCATGCTCCTGTGATGGTCTGTGTCCATCAGTTTATTTATATTGGATACAATAACAGTCTACTGGGATTCTGGCCTTCTGACACTACCTGAGTGACTGCTGAATGCTTTGAGTGTACTTTAATTATTTCTTCCACAAGTGAGCTCATATTCTGCTCTACTTACAGGCCCTCGGTTTGGCTCTTAGTGGAAAGTTTCAGACCTCTGCTGGTCCTGTACAAGTCCTGTCTAAACCAGCACAATGGCAGGACTGTTAACCTGGCTGATTAATTCCCAGAGAGTCTGGAACAGCTCCTCTGACATGAGACATAAAAATGTTTTATGAGACCTGTAAGTTCCCAACAGATGCTGCTACACTTCGGCCCTGCACAGGCAGCTCCTGGTTGCCTCACAACCAACTTTGCTTACAGGCAACTTGGCCCTCCCAGCTGTCTGCCAACATCTGTACAGTTTTGTTCCCAGGAATCAGCCTTGCACTTCTGCAGTCCTGGTGAGGTTTAGTGAGCCAAGGACCTCTGCACCACGCTTGGCTGTGCAACGTGGGCACCCCAAACACTGTCTGCTGGTAGCTGAGACCCAGGAGTGAGCCCTTGAAGAATGCCCAGGGATGGCCACTGGTTCTCTGTACCGGTACAGAGATAATTTCATGTGTAATGGGATCAGGTAGGACAGGAGACATATGGGCCCTCTGACCTTGTGTCTTTTCATCCTGGAAAGGAGAAGGAAAAGATTCTGCCTTTTCACAGCTTCCCTTTCAGACTGGCCAGTGTGAGCCACACAGCCCTCAGAGGACACTCTCGGAGGTAAAACCGCTGTGCTTGCAGTTGTTGAATTTCTGAGCTGTGCATTCTTGCCCTTTTCTCCTACCCCAAACAGTGAAATGTTTGCTGGTACTGTCCAGGAATTCATCTGTTGGTATTTTAATATGCATGTGTATGATCACCCAGTAGCTACAATTACACTGCGGGAATCTTGTAACTAAAAATACACCAATCTCTGCTGCTCTCCAACACTAGCATGAGGTAATGGATCATGTTCCCTTGTTGCCAGTCACATACAGGAAGAAGGTAATCAATATAGCTGGCAATACATAAAGACTACAACAACTATAATTATAATTACAACTAATTTCCTTTTCACTTAAAAACATAATCTCCTAGCCTGCATTATCACAGCTTCAGCTTTACATTGGATTAAAACAATCATGTACTTGCCTTTGCTAAATAAAATCCTGTTATTTTGCTTGAGAGCGTCTTTGGAGTAGCTCAAAGTGGTAAGGTTTATTATGGGAACCTTAAACCAGCAGGTGCTCTGTTGCTATCAGTGTACTTCCACCAAAATCAAGAGAGATTTTGCATCACTCTGGTTGTGATCGCTGTATTTTGTTTAGGGAAACGTGTGCACGTCGTATTCTAAATTTAAGGCGCAGCAAACTCCCTGATCTTGTTCAATCTCCTCTTCTGCATTATTTAAATGGCAGTTGAAAGCACTGTGAGTCAGTGGAGGCTGCAAAAAAAATTGACGGAATGCCATTCATTTTTACTATTACAAAAAGTCGTATTTTGGAAGGATTTTGCATTTCAAATAGTGCCTCTGATCCCAGAGGAGCTACTCAGTGTATAGCCTTTGTCAACCTCACCATTGTGTATTTTGTCCAAATAACGCCTGCCTGGTGAGCACAGGAGGGGGCGTAGGATCCTGAACTTCAGTGTTGTAGCCAAAAGTCACAGTGATGGGACACTGTGTGGAAATCAGTGTATCCCAAATTACAGCACTGACTGCTGAGTAATGGCTGTTGCATCTCTGTTCTTCCCTCTCCCTGCCTGTAGAAGAACAGCAATAATGTTAGAAATGGCAAGGGGCATCCATGACTTAATGCCAATTTTAGATTTTGTCAGTGCTTTGGAGTTCTTCAGTGAGCAGTGCTAAATAAAAGTACACCTTGGCCGGTCTCTGTTAAAAGACACATAAAGGTCTGAAGCCGTGGAAGAGTTCCTCTGGCAGCGGGGTTTCCAGCCATGGTTCTCTCGCAGGGAAAGGACTGGCCACCCCTGAGGAAAAGCAGTGGAAATGGAGGGGAATGGATGTGGAAGCCGTGTTCTGCACTCACGCAATAATCCAATGCTGCTCTCGGTTTTGCCCCTCAGTCTGCTAAACAGCCACTGTAGCTCATTAGATCTTTCTTCCAAAAATGAGGTGTAAAAGGAACCCCTCTATCCTTGCTGCAGGCTTTGTACCTTTAAATGAAAATACTTTGTTTTCCCCTGGAGGTTGTAGTGAATCTGTTACTTTCCCGAGAGTGTTTTTTCTACCTAGAGCCATATTCTGTCCTTAGTTCTGGTCTGGATTTCTCTTAGACAGCCATTATCTTTCTCACTGAACAGAAAATTTCTTAGAGAGCAGCCAGGAAAGAATCCTCTCTGCCTCTTGGAGCACGCACTGCTGGAGCTGCTACTGAAGCTTGTCATACATTACAATACTGTCAGCACTGGCTTTTTGCCCATCAAAGGGTTTTCTGGAGCCAGGCGAAGGCAGAGCCACTGAGCACTGTCAGGAATCTCCAGCATCTCCATCCATGCTTGGCAAGAGGCTGCTCCACGAGAATGCAGCTTTGCCTCTCTGCTCCATCGAAGCAACTCCAGCTCATGGCTCTGCTGTTAGTATCAGATTGCTTAGTCCTGAAATCCTCCTTTTCTCTGCTGCTTAGATCTACTGTCCAGCTTCAGGGCAGTTTTTCTGATTAACCAGGCTTTTGTTCCTGCCTTTCAGAGTCACAAGGAAGCCCTGCTCTGCCAACCAGGAGCCAGCATAGCTCTGGTTTGCTGTCGCTTCTTACTCCTGAGAGAGAGCAGCAGGTCTCCTTCTGCTTGCTGGGAAGAGAGCTGCTGAAAGACACCTCCTTCTCGGGGTCTTTCACAGAATGACCCCTCCTGGCATCACACCCCTGGTCTAGCAAGGCACCAGTGAGGAAACTGAAGCCTCAAAACCTCAACAGGATAAGAAATGTGTAACTTTTGAAGAATGCTGGAGCCAATGTGGTGTTTCAGAGCCAGCCTCTATTCTTAGAAAAGTGGTGAAAGTCATAATTTAAAAATAAAATCAAGTGCAGTGCTAGCAAAGAGTCATATTCATGGTATTCCCGTGAGTAAATCCCTCAACATGAATTGGCTTCACTTGAAGCTCTGAAACACTCCACCAAAATAAGGCCCAGCTGTGAGGTGTCTGTAGTGCTGATCTGAACGGGAGAGAAGTACACATGGCTCTTGCCACATCAGGTGTCCTCCTGACCCCTTCCCTTCCCCCCAGAACGTGCCTGTAGTTTACTTTAGCATTACAGGTCAAACGAGAGCCTTCCAAGGGCCTCTGTAGGAATGAGCCCAAGCAAGTGGTAAAATTTAATGTATATTCCCCCTTCTGAAAATCCCCCCAGGCACTTCTGCAGGTGCTGTGTGGTTCTGCTGTCTGGTGGGGACTAGATGATGCTTTTACACCGTTCACAGCCATTTCTGGTTTGCATTGAGGTTACCAAATGCCATGTTTTATCTCAGAATCTCCAGATGTCAACATATTCCTTCTTAGGGTTGTGTGCAGTAAACAAAGGGCCAGTCTCTGGCTGGCTTTGAGCAGGGATGGCCACAGATTAATACTCGTGGCTGAGAGCTAGGATGAACTTCCTGTGCAGCATGTGAATCAGTCATTTTATTGGGAGAAAAACCACAGAACTAGCTGTATTCAAATCCTGTCCATCTGCTGCTTTAGTACTGTTTGAATTTTGAGGTTTCCCTCAGAAAACCTCTTCTGTGTTTTACAGCCACAACAGGATGTAGGGCATAACCCTTACCCACTTGGGTCACGCAGAATTTTTCCAATAGCTTTAACTGAGAGAAGCTGAGACCTTAGAGTTTCCTCTTGCACTCAGTCAGGCCAAAAAAGTGAAACACTGGATCTCATAATAATGTGCCCCTGGACTGCTCTGGTGGTTTTACTTACTCTGTAACACTCGCCTATGGATCCAGCCCCACTGGAGCGAGCTGAAACACACGTGTGAGTTACACTGCTGTTTTATCCTGTGCAGCAGTGATCAGTGACCTGTGTCTCATAGCCTGGCTCTGAGGTCTGAGTCGTGCCTGTTAACTCCTGAGGCTTACGCTGCCCAGTGATGTCAGCAGAAGTCTTGCAAGAGTCAGCAAGCTGTTCTTTCCTCTAATGAAGTTATTTCATTGTTCTGTGTGGTGCATTTAAACTGTAAAGCAGTTTTACACAAGCTGCTACCAAAGCTGCACATCTCAAGTTTCACACTACAGTTTAATGAGGGAAAGAGTCTGAAAAACAGGAGATAAAAAAGCCAGAAGTTAAAGAAGTCAAGAGGATATGTAACGAGCACTGATAGTTCAGACAAAAGACAGAACAACCTAGTGAAGATTTCATGTTTTATTGTTATTAAAAGTTCATTATGAAATCAGCACAACACATAAAAATAGATCTGTGGTGAATGATAGATATTACTGTTATTGCCCGGTGGTTTTGTGCACACTCTCACTTTTTAAAATCAGAAGGTAAGGAATACAAGACATACCACTAGCGAACTGTGAAACCAGTGTTCCTGCAGCAGGGAGGCTGTGCTTCCTGTTGACTCTATCCAATGTATAATGCAGTCAGAAATAGTCCTCTATTCACCATTAAAAATAAACTCAGTTTTAGAGTATGCCCCAGCTGAAAATAACTGGAGAGTGAGAGCTAGAAATAACTCTTTTCTTAGGGACCTATTTCCATGAAAGTCAAAGGGATTTTTGACATGGATTTTAAAAGCAGAAGGACATAGTTATTTGTTGACAGACAGATGGAGAGGCCTAGCAACAGGAGCTAGGGAGGACCTGTGGCAGAGGAGGAGTTTATTATTTTGATCTTGCACATGCTGCTGAATCTCCTTGTTGTAGTAATTGTCTGTGTTCATAACAGCACTGATTGCTGGGAGGAGCTGGGAGGGTGTATCAAAGCCAGATAGGGCGTCTGCAGCTCATTTTTTTCCTCCCTGTTTTGGTTGGCCTTGCTTCTAACCCTGCACACCATTCATTGCAAAGTGACTTTCACCTGTGTGCTTTCTGATCCACGTGAGAAAATCGGAACAATACCACGATTACAAAAACCCTCACCAGCTCACTTAGCTGTTCCTACACCGGCGTAAGCTTTTCTTCCTTACTTCTGTGCTTATCACAGAGGGCATTTGGGGCTGCCCTCAGCCCCTGACTCTTGTTCCTTACATTGTCACGTCAGCTCCAGGGGTGCTGGGAGGTTGCTAACTGGCTCAGCAGAATTGTGGCTCTGCAGTTTTCTGCATGGAAAGGTCTCCGTGCAGCCTCAGTGCAGAAGACAGCGCTGGAGTTTTCTGGGGAGGAGCATTTCCTGTGGATAGGAGGCAAAATGAGCCCCACATCAGATACACTGCTTGAATGTCAGTGTGGAAAAAAATACCTCAGTGGCATGGCTACTCCTATATTCTCCTGTTATTTATCTGGGAGCCTCTTTCACATCAGGCGAGTAGGGACACGAACCAATCCATGCTGTCCAAGCTTGTAAGCAATGCTGGGTTTTTTGCCACATGTCCTGGTAGGGGGCTGCAGAAGGTACCAGCTAAAAACGTGGAAAAAGCCCATCCCTGGGAAGCTGCCCTGCATCTCCACAAGCCTGTGCTCAAGTCTGGCTCTGAAATGCCCACTAGTGCCCTCTGAACTCCTGCTCTGTTAGGACTACAGCACATCATGCCACCCCAGCCTCACTTATGAGCCCTATGGCTACTCTGGCCTTGTTTCCTCCACAGTGAACAGTTTCAAGGCGAAGAGAAAAATCTCTGTGCTGCTCCCTGCGTGAAAATCTCTGGGCTTCAGTCTCAGCCTCACAGCAGGAGAGTGACAAGGGTGGAAAGCTGGCACAGCAGAACGGTGATTCAGGCTCTCCCTTTGGTTTTCAGGCTGTTTACTCAAAACAGCCCTTGAGAAAGATGCTAGGCCTCAAGCACACGTCACATTCAACCGGTTTAGCAATATTACGCCTATTTCTGCTCAAACTAGCCAGGGAGGGGAGGGAGAATATAATATGTTAGTGCAAGTTCTCAGAGACAACATATGAATATTTAGTACAAAATGTTCTTTCAAGGTGGGGCAAACATTTCTAATTGTGACACAAAAAGAAGGTATTTTGTAACAGTTTTAACAAGTTGCCTGTGAAAAAGCGTTTGTGTAAAATATGTTTAGACAGACTACCTCACATGACACTGAAATATTTCAAGGCTCTTTCTGAGCAGGCAATAACCTAGTTTTGTGGGGTTTTTTTAAATCAAATCAGCTTTATCACAGCCAATCCCAAACATAACCAAATAATTTTGGTTGTGATTTTTTTTGGTTAGTTGTGTTTTTTTGCTTTTTCCTCTTCAGAAAAGTAAAGCTATGCTAAGTTGAGTGATTGCACTGCACATGGGTTTTACCCATTCAAGACTTCTTTCATTGCAGAATCAATTTCCTCATTCAGAGGAAACCACGGAAATATTTAGCTAATAAATTTTTAGCTTAAGATTTCAAAGGCCGGTTCATACACTCCTGAAGTCCTGAAGAATTGCAGCTTCCAAGAAGCTCACAAACTACTTGTCCCTACTGAAAAACATTTTATAAACCTGGCCTAATTTGGAAACAGTCTTTATTTCCTGTCTATTAGGGCTTATATCCAAAATGAAAATACGAATACTCCTGAAACTGTGGAGACTGAAAAATTCAGGTATAAATTTTGCAGCGCAGTCTCCCATTTGAAACATTTGGATTTGACCCAAAGTCCAGCTGAGTAGAAACAATTAAGGCCTCAGTTTTCTCTGACTTACACTGCACGTGCAAGTGTTCTGCAGTTGCTTCTTAACACGATCAGCCACTGTAAGTCAAACACGAGTGGAACAGCCCTTGGTTACACAGACATCATCCTTTTTTTCACCTGCCTTCGCCTGGTAGTGCCAAGAGCAAAAGAAAACTAAAAAGGCTTCCAATCAAGTGATAGACAGATAGATGTGGAAGCTTTCTTTAACTGTGACTTTCCGCCCTTTCTTGAGCTCCCAGCCAAGCCATAACCCATCAGAAGAGGATTCACAGCCCTTCTTGCCTCGAAGCCTGGCTCAGAAACCACAACAGGGCAGGATCAGGTGGTGGAGTTATGCAAAGGCAAAACCAGATTCAGGGTCAAAAGAGCATTTTCCCCAGACAGCAAACTCCTGAAGCAGGAACAAATGGGAGTGCCCAGCACAGTGGGTGGGAACAGGAGTAAGGCAAGATCACTGGGCCCTGGCTCCCACCAGAGATGCCCCTGACACTGCACTGAGTTCACCTTGGCATCCCTGGTGTAGGCACTGTGCTGCGCCAGGCCCCCGCAGGAGAGAAAACGTGTGGGTGCTGTGAAAATCCAAGGCAGCCAAAATGCTTTTTCCAGGATACAGTACAGGCATGGAAGGGGAATCTCTACTGGTGGGCTGTCAGGGAGATTCCCTTTGGGTTTGTGCTACTGCAGGGTCACGGTGCTACTTACACTTCCCACTGGCCCAGCAGGCCAGGCCCAGGCACTGGCCCTGCATCAGCAAACCTGGCTTTGGATGTCCAGCTGGAGAAAGCACTAGGCACAGAGGGTGCTAAATTTCTCTCCAAACAGAATTCATCTTCTGCCTGCATCAGCTTTGGAACCATAGGGAATTTCCAAGCTGGAGAAAAATCCAAAATACCTCATGTAGAAGCACCTTTCCCTTGGATTTTTATTATTATAATTTTTAAGAATATATTTTGTACCGAAACACTGTCAGCATTCTTTATACAATGGAAAATGACACAGTCATTATGTATCATGTAAAAGAGTAAAAACAGAGCAAGACAGGAACATTTCAGTTCAATCTGGAGTACAAATAGAATCTGATGTACAGCTTAAAAGCCAGGCACCAGATAAAAAGATCATCTGGAAAACAACAGGTTCTCTTTTTATTTTGGAAGCAGGAAGAAAAGTCAGTGAACGTCAAATGTTAAGGCTAAAAATTAAATTTTAACTTGTATTTTATAAGTGGCAGCCTGCTTCTTAATTCATCTGCAGCAGCAGCAACAACCCCCCCGCTTTACAAAGAGATTTGCACTTGCATGAAATAAGAATCAGGCTTCTATGCTCGGAGGACTCTGATTGACCTCAACAGGCTTTGGACTAGAGCCACAGTTGGAATTTCAGCTTGCAGTCTAAGGCTTCTTAACTGCAGGCCAAATTAGCACAAAATGAGGCTTTGCATTGGCATTCTACCCTTAACTTTGGATATTCCAGTTCTGGTTGCTTTAAACCCCACTCTTATTGCAGGTTTAACATAGTTCAGTTTGTGAGATTCTTCTCTCTTTTTTTTTTCCCCTTAAATACTGTGCTACAAAGGATGTTTTTATAGTCTGTTTTAGTCCCTATATTATGTGTTTTCAAAATTGCCTAAATGTATGTTTATATCATGATTATAACTACTCAGAAAGACCCACTAAAGTCCACTGTGAGCAGCCAAGGAAAAAAGTGTATTTAGTCCTAAAGAAGTCAAGAAAAGTGGCTGTGTTCATTTATAGTGTAGCACAATGACTGTGTTTATACAGCTATACCTACTATTTAAAAAGCTACTTGAAAAGTTATTATTCATGTGCAGTAGCTGATTTTCAAGCATTAATAACTTGGCTGTCTAGACAAGTTTTAATTGTCATATCAAAGGCCAAATATGTTCTCAAACAAGTGTAAAGAATATCCCATCTCCCTTGGAAAGAGGCTGGTTCTCTTTCTGAACTAAGAGATTGCCAAATTTAACTTTTTCTCAGGTTATCAAAGCACAGTAAAACCCACAAATTTGCTGTTTAAGTTTTTAAAATGGATCGACTTCAACTCAAACCTATCCTGTGCAGCAAAGTTAGTAAGCCCTGAAAAACAGATTCTAGTGAATATGCAGAGATCCCCCCACCAACTACCATGCCCACGTTTTCCCAGGGCCTAGAGGGCTCCATTAAAATGTAACTAAATGTGAGATAGGAAACATGGTTTTTCAAGAACGATATGTAAAGTTTACCCAAAGAACCCAAGACATTTTGTACATTCAAAATGTTTACACTTTGCTGTTCTTCACCGTCAGTAAGATTGTTCATTTTTACTAATAATACACACAATGAGTATAAATAAATAAACTACAGATAAGTTTTAAAAATTGTATTAACAATATATTGTGCAAAAACTCATAACGATCTACATTCTATGCAAATACCCTGACTAAAATACACAGGCTGTGTCCACACACCCTCAGTCAGTTTTTGCACAGTCCTTGGGCCAAACCAGCGGCTGAGGGCAATCAGCAAAATTCCATTAAAAGCTATGGAGGTAATGCTGATTTACACCAGCGGAAGGGCAGGCCTCAAAGTGTGTGCAAAAATGCCATAGAAATCAGTGGGAATTGTGCTTGACTAAGGACTAGACAGTTTGATTGTACCCCATTAAAGTGAGTGGGAGTTTTGCCATTGATTTCCATGGAACCAGGCTCAGGCCCCGGGTTAAGGACGTCAGCACGTGGCCCTATGTTGTGCTACACTACTCCACTTCAGTGCAGAAACAGTATTTGCAAAAGAAAAACTTGGTTTTGTTGTCACTACTGTTCAGTAACTGTTTTTAGCGCTGCATTTCAGAGATTGCCTTTTCTGTGAGATTTGAAACAAGACTGCAAGTCTTTCTGAATCCATTCCAATTTGATTATCCAGCACAGGTGGGCTATTTTGATCCAAGTAAAACGGCTCAATGTCTATTAACCAACAGTGCTCTTCATTAGGATAAAAAACAGCCCAGTTCATCGGCACAGGAGTGAAGAACTGCATGCGGAAAAGGAACAGGGCAGCCTTCCTACCATAGCTGTGTCCAGAGCCGGCTGTCACTGCTCCCAACAGACAATGGCACCTGAGCTGGTTTGGAATCTGCAGTCCTAACAAGCTCAGCCCAGTTTTGTAAGCTGAAGATCTCCATTTATCTTTATCGTGTCAATTGCTGAGAGTGTTTCAATACGGTGGTAAAAATCAAAGAGCTGATGTCCATCCACAAATATTCTAAAACGGGGATGCTCGCAAAGTATCTCAACCTGCAAAAGATAAAACGTTGAAGCGCGTTGTTCACATTGTAACTGGGAAGTTACTTCACAGCACACAAAGAGCACTTCAAACAGCGCTGGTGCAGCTGCACAATGTGCTACTTATGTGCCACGCAAGAGGCAAGGCTGAGAGCAGTCTGCGCCCTTGACACCAGTTACACTACGATGGATCTGCTCTTACTGCACAGGGACGTTAATCCAATCTCACGTTGTCGTAGCAGCAAGCACGCAGGAACCCGGTCCACTGGCTACTGGGAGGTTTGTGTCTTGGAATAATGCCAGAAACAGACTCAAACTGCTAATCACAGGAGGAGGAAATGCTACCTCCAACCCAAACTTTGCATTCCTTGCTACAAAGTTGGTTTTGGTGGGGTTTTTTTTTTTGCGGCATAAGGGGGCAGTTCCCTCTGCAATGCTTTCCACACTGCTTTTAATTTACTGGAAGGGAGTAAACACGGAAGCGGGATGTGAGTCTGTCCTCCCCTCCCACACATACACAGCTGCTGCAGAACTAAAAACCCTTCACTCCTGGGACTGCAGACAGTCCCTGTCAGACTAGACTCCATTCTGGGGCTGCAGTGAAGGAAACGCAGAGCAGGAGCACTAGAATTCAGCTAGACAGTTCGCAGGAGGCACAAACAGGATCAGGGAGGGCCACAGCTCATCCTGACTCCTGAGAGATCTGCAGAAATGCTCTGGAAAAGCAACAAAGCCTGGAGCTGAACGAGCTTGGACACGTTGGGAGATCCCTGATGTTAGGGGTGGCTTGAGAGGGTGCCCTGTTGTTAAGCTTTGCTGGAACTGCCCCGTCAGGAAGTTGGGACGTGAGAACATAGAACATGCACTTTTACAGGCCCTTGGAGACCTCCAGATCTAGACACACTAAGGAGAAAATCTTCAGGGAAGCCACATGTAAATCCTGGGTCATTTCTAGAGGATGGAAGTCCAGAGCGAAGTGCTGCTACCAGACACTTGACTCTGCTGCTATTACAGTGTATAAAAAATGGGAACAGGGCCCGTGACAACCTGACTGAGCCAAAGCCCAAGTGACTTAGAGCATGTTGCACTGGGAGAAGTGGCAGCAGGCAGTCCAGGAGAGCTGGAACTCCTGGATACCTGGTAGTGCACCAGGTACCAGGGAAGCGGCCGTGCTGCCACGGAGCTCCTGTGTCACTGCAGCAGTGCCTGCCTGAGGCCTTGTTATGTAAAAGATATGGTTAACACTGCTCATGGTCCGCTTTTCACATCACCTGCGGCCACGCCACAGTGCTAATTGGACTGGATCGCAAGTAATTGGCAAGAACACTTAATCGTTTAATTTATTCACTGAGAGGGAGACCATCAAAGGTACAAAGTCAACTGGGAGCCTCAATTCCATCTGGGCATTTGGGAAAGAAGGAGGAAGAAAAGGCAAAAGAACAACTCCCTTTCTGCAGTCTCCCATGCTAAATGTGCGCTACTGCTGTCCTGTAACATCAGCTGTCATTAGTGGGACACGCACAAAACTTGCTCTGGGTAATTTGTCTGGCTTGTCTGAGGGCCCAGTCCTCAGTGGGAGGAGGCAGTGCAGGAGGCAGTGGAACCCTCTCAGATGGAGCAGGACCCAGCCTCCAAGCCTTTTCAAAGTGCATTTCCCACACCACCAAAGGGTGTTGCCAGTTCTGATGGGAGGGTGAGTTTATAGAAGCAAGTAGAGCGCAACCAATTTGCAGCAAAACCAGTCATAAACACCCTCTTAACGCCAAGCATCTGGGGAGATGGTGAGCTTTTGGGGTTGGGGGAGATTATCTTGGGGGCAAGAAGGATTAAGAGAGTTTGGCAGCTGGTCATAGCACTGGCATTTAGCAGAGGGGCCAGTAAGGTTTTGTAAGAGGGACGGGGAGGAGGAGGGGTTTTCTGGGTCAGCTGCATGGAAAAGGCATGCAGCCTTTTCTCCTCAGTGTAGTGAGAGAGAAGCAGCCCTCTGCAGCTGCATACTTTGTTAGTCCTGATTTGCAAAGACATCTTCACATAACCATAAACACTACAGATGGGAATCTGCTTCTAGGTCAACCCAGTCCATCCACAGCACTTCCATGTACACCATTTTCAAGTGACTACAGATTTAAATTTGATGGAAGGTTTAATCCCAGGGTTCAGAAAAGAATACCACTATTGCTTAGCTGTTTAATCTGCTAACACGAAGACCTACGGTCAACCTTAACGTAACATCCCTGGAGACAAAGGATGAACACAATCCTTATTAGCTGCACTAAATTGCAAACAGTACGTCCATTAAAAAAACCATCAAAATATACAGCAGTCCCACTGAATATTAACATTCTCCAGTAATAACTTGTAATGCACTAATAACATAGAGGTATTTCTTAATTTATGGCTATAAAACTAAGCTCAGGAAGTTGCGCTTCATCACACACAGTATTACAACCTCCGACTTGTCATAGCGCCCGGGTGAGGTGTTCACAGCCCCATCTGAACTGCCTGCAGCTGCACGTAACAGCGGGATCTCCACACAACTCGATGGATACAAACAAACCAGCAACTGGTGTCTCAACCGGAGCAGTGCGGGCTACACCGTGATTTCATGAAAGGCAGGTCAGGTTCTGCTGCAACTCGTATCAAATGACACTTTATCAGACACGGTGTAAGCCACTGCCATCCTGGTACTCACCCTAAAAGGCTGGTCCGGTATAAATGGAAAGTAAGGAATAGACGACTGCTCTTCCCCCCATTCTCCGGCTACGCAAGAGTTTCTGACGAACTGTCTCTCTGTAAACACAGCTTTCAGTTCTATGGCTACATCCGCAGGAGGATCTTCTGACTCTCCACAAGTCAGACTGATGCCAAAGCTGCAATGCAAACAGAACAGTTCTCATTCAGCCAGAAAAAAAGCAAATAAGCCCCAAATGCCGCCAGTCTTATTCCTCAGCTTATTAAAGCCACATAGCGGCACAGGGTGGAAGACAGATCGGCTCGTTCAGAGCTCTCTGAAAGCTCAGCAGAGACAAGGACATGGTTATGGTATATATGTGTGTGTGTGTGCGTGTGCATGTGTGCATGGTGTGTTGCATATACATGTACATATATGCAGATATATATGCTTGATATGCTCCTTCACTCCCAAGTGAAAACGGAATCCCTTGAAGAAATGCCCCCTCTATGGGTCAAAGGAGAAATCAGCATGCTATATTTAAAATGATAAAAATAATCCTTTCCAGAAAGGAGGGATCCGCGCGGATGTGTGTGTGTGTGTGTGTGTGCGTGCGGGTGGCCGCCCCGCTTCGCCCCTTCCCCGGGCCCGGTGCCCCCGGCGCGGGCAGCCCTGCCCAGATGTTACCTCTCGGGGTTGAGGTCCACTATGCCCATAACTAAGATCTTCTTTCCCGGCCTCATTCCTCCTTTGATGTGCCCACAGAAGGGGACGATCTGGAAAGGACAGGGGGAAGGTGGCGAGGGTCAGCTCGGCATCAGCAGCGGCCGCCCTTGTGCAGCCGGAGCTGAGCGGGGACGGAGGGGGAGTAAAGGAGTTGACAAAATAAAATACACCACCAGCCCCAATCCCC
>VXBT01011624.1:835560-902740 GCA_013400235.1 Oriolus oriolus
TATTTCAGGGTGGTTCATTGATTTCCATTTTTAATAATAGAGGTGAATAAACAAAAGAAAAAAGCCCCACAGCCATATATTACCTAGTATTTAAAATAGAGAGAATGCTCATATGTGCCGCAGCACACTTCATCTGTGGACATCAAAGTGTCTCATAGAGGTCGTAATTCTCATTTCAAAGATGAGGAAACAGAGGTGCTGAGAGAGAAAGTGGCTTGGCAGGTCAGTGACAAAGCAGGGCAAGAGTCCCCTGAGCCTGTACTGCAGGCAGAAGTGAGGGAGCAGAGGAGAACAAATCTGTCCTCACCTAATCAGGACAGCTGGGTCCCAAGTGCAGTGAAGGCACAGTGACACTGCAGGGAGAGCATCAAATCATGCCACAGCCCATACAGCCAGCAGAGCCTGGTTTCCTCCAGTTTCGTGTCTAGTCCAATAGTCCAGGGTTGTCTGCTGTTGGCCTTTGATGTTGCGATAATGGGGTTCCATTTGTCTTTCTCTCACCAAGGGCACTGGGGGAGTCTGGCTTCTCAGCTTCGTTGTGTGTTTTCCCAAAACTTTGGGGTACTCCAGAATTTTTGAGCCTTCCTGTTGTCTGTGATCACTGTGGGGCAGTGGAGTCCCAAAGAGCACATCCTTGCATGTACACACAGGCGTGTTCGTCTTGGCATTGCAGTTGGGGGTGGCCTGACCCTGTGGAACTACTCAACCAGTCAGCACTTTAATGCTGCAGATCTCTGTGGCTTTGAACGTTTTCTCTTTTGTAACAGAGTTCTGAAAGTGGATGAAGGGTGGCACAGTAAGGATGTTCACAATGTTGGTTCAGTAACCACTTCTGGGAAAATATTTCCCAAGGGAAGAGACAAAACTGGGCTTCCAGCTCTGTAGCTTCAACTTCTTTGAGGCCTGAGAGACTCATTCATGTTATTCATTTGATGAATGACTTGAGTGAGAAGGCTTCTTCACGCCTGCAGCCATGCCCCCTTGGGTCATGGTCCTCTCACATCTTGTTATCCAGAGAGGGAGAGGTTCAGTGGGAATTTTGATGGGAACATCTAACATAGTGGATTTTAAGCTGTCTTGGTTTGTAAACTCTGAAAATACTCTGGGCGGGCTGTCCAGCTTCCTTGATGGTAAATTGAAACCTGCTGATGAGAGGTTGGTTTTCTTAACTTTAACAGATCTGTTAAAGGTGGGCCATGGGTGCCACAGATCTGCTGGCCAAAAACAGAAGGCACTTGCTCTAAAGAACCCTCCAGGTATTTTAGGAGTGCTTCTAATGGCTCAGAAGAGAGCATCTTGCTCTCTGAGGACTGGAAGACAGCTGCTCGATGAGTGGCATGAGTTTTGTGGTGTGATATGGCCATAAGTTAATTAAAGCTCTTGGAGTCTTTTTCATAAAGGGATTTTCCTCTGAAACATAGACACAATTTGGGAGATTGTCCCACTCTATTCATGTTGTAGGAGGCAGCAAAATCAATGGGAGTTTGCACGTGAAAGTAAGTTTGCTAAACAGAATTCTTTCTCCCTCCAGGTGCTGTCAGTGACACTTCCAGCGGGTGCTGCAGTGGGTGGGATCCCTGTGTGTCTGGTTGCTCCTGGCAGGATGGTTTATCTGGAGGAGAAGGCTGTCGCCCATTAGCTTCTAGTCCACTGGCTGGCTACTGAGTGTTTTACATCCCCAGGTGCTCCAGTAATCTTCTTCCTTAATACCAAAACTTTTTGCTGGTTACCAATATGTTCCTTGGACTAGTGAGGCTTTACTGGCTGTTGTTCAAAAACAATTATTTGGACAACATATACAAATAGTGGTCAAGGAAGGATACCTGAAGATCCCTCTTCTTCACACCTTACCAGAAGAATATTCTTTTTGCTTGTCTAGATGGTCTTGGTCCTCCATCTCTTGTGTGTCATGAACCTAACATTCCTCGCTGGCTGCCCAGTGGTCTGATGTCAAGACAAGCCAAGCCATCTCTCCTTCCCTCCAGCCAGTGTGGGTGCTTTGACAGGATGTGCTGGATTGATCTCGGACTGAAAGTGACATTTCTGTGTCTGCCTTGCCTTTGGTGAATGTCACAGTCCCCTTGTTTGATGCACCGAATCTGGGCATGACAGCATGAGAGATAAAGCAAGGAACAATCCTCCTCTGTTCCCACGTACCAGTGGGATTCAAAATACACCTTGAGGAGGCAGGAGATGCATTTTCTTAGTGCTTCGTGTTGGCCATTTTAGGTGTTAATTGCAATTACCCGGCAATTATGGTTCCTCATATTGGAGGTGTAGGTGAGTAGATGGGGTTTAGGTGTTTCCCTGCTGGATCCAGGCACACGGAAGGGAGGTGTAGGAGTTTCTGTCGCCACACCTAAACCCTTTGTCAGTCTTGGGCCAGAGCGCCCGGGGTGATTAATTGTTAATGATGGAGGAGCAGCATTATTTGTCCTCTGAATAAATAAAGCACATTTTCCAGCTGTTTCCTCCTCCAAGTCTCTCCCAGCTCCTTCCAACTTCCCCACATCACTCCCTTTCCCTAATCTCCCCGTCTTTTCTGTGACTTTCTTCTGCTGTTTCAGCTCTGCTGGGCAATTCCCAGGGTGACAGAGGTCTTTCCAAGGGCAATCTGAATGTCCCAAATATCCCCATACAACCCCCTTCCTAAAACCATCTGTGTCAAAAAGGGATGGTTTTGCCTTTTTGCAATGATCACATTTAATTATTAGTTAAATATCGAGGTCAGCAGCCACTCCTATCCCTAAAGAAGCGCAATGCCATTTAAACAAGCGGAGCTGGAGGGCAAGGGCATTTAATGATCAAACCATCTGCAGAAGGATTGACCTTTCCATTTGTCCTTCAAAGCCAAGGTTGCCGTATTTTCCCAGAACCCGTGACCTATATAGCGAGTTGGTGTCCTGTTAGGGTGGCTGGTCCTAAGGTGCCTGTGTTTCCTGCTACCTGTTTCAGAAACTGCCATGGTTTCAGCATCCTTATGGAAAACAATTCAGCCATTCCGTCGGGTCTTTCCAAAAGCAGGAATGCAGCGTGATGGGACACACCAAAACCCATTCTGAAAGTAGTACACCAGTTAAATGGACAGACCCTGCGGGCTCTCTGAATCAATATGTAATAACAGTGGTGCTGTATGAAGCTTCCGTTCCATCGGAGCAGCTCTATGACATTGATTTGTGCCAGAGAATAACTGGGAAGCTTTCCTCTCTGTAAATCCGCTTCCTAACCTGGCAGACTTTTACAGCATGAAAGTGCCTGTGTGATATTAGTTCCAGTTTCTTCCATGTGTTCTGACAGGGATATGTATCTAGTCCTCTTTCCTGAGAGTACATCTCATTTAGAAATGTTTTTTTCTGGAGGAGCTTTACTTGGGAAAGAAGTTAATTTTAATGACAGTTTTAAGATGTTTAAATCTTAGAGTCTTTTCATAGCAAAGGTACATGCAGTTTTTTAGCATAAAAATGCATGTGTGTGCAGGGTTCTGGGAATCAGTAGAAATTATGTTAGCAACAACATGGTTTTTGTTCATATGTTGGGAAAGCCTGTTCTGTAATTGAATATAACTAAACAAAAATAAGCTGGGTACTATTTTTCACTCACAGGCCACCCAGTTGAAAAATGTTCTCACCATCACCATATCCACAAGGGCAACTGTAAGGAGTCAAGTGAGTTGGAGTCAGACTCATCTCACCATCATGCTGAAGCTGTCCAACTTCAGCACCATCAGCTTGACACTGGGGCCTCTGTATAAAGGAATTTAGGATGGAATGAACCATCACGATTCACGTGGAAACATGAGGTCTACGATTATCTATTTCTATCCACAGGGTTTTAAGGGAGCCCAGAACTGCCACTTATAATGTAAATACCCAGTATCAGCTAGATCAATCCTGTGTTTGACCCCTGAGATACTCAGCAGGTCTCCAGACTCCCAGTCTTACCTCCCACTCGCCTGGGCGCAGTGCCCGCTGTATATATACAGCACCAGTCCCTGCTCAGCCTGTCTTCATTAATAACAGCTTTATTATCTGATAGGTACCAACAGAATATAACCTGCGACATGGAAGGCTCCTGCCCTGAGGATGTTTCCCTGCAGACAGATGGCAAGCAGAAAACGCCAGAAATGCTCTGCCTAGGAAGGTTCCCTTGCAGACATTGCTTGCTGGTGTGGGCGCCAGCTACAGAAGAGGTCTTCAGGGCTAAGGCAGCATGGAAAACCTGCAAGGGGAAAATATGAAACCAAACAAAACCCAAGCAATCAGTGTTCTCCAGTGAGGGTTTTATTTCAGCCTGTCGCTCCCCCTCTTCGCTTAGCACCGTACATATGAACCACGTGGGAGAGCAGCTCTGCCCAGGGAGATGTAGCACCCGCACAGGCAGGAGAAGGGGTGGGAGACAGCACGTACTCAGCCTAATTTTGCAGACTCGAAACAGATTTCAGCAGCTGACGTCATGACCGGTATGAGGTTGGTGGGGACGTCGGCAGCAGAGGCAGTAATTAAACCCCTGGCATTCTGGCCGGAGGCACAGTCATGTCCTGCTTCATCTGAAGCAGAGTTGGTCTGACACAGCAGAAGCCTTTACGTAACCAGGCCAGATTTTCATTTTTGGAGCAACAGTTTCAGAAGAACTACAGAAACTACAGACAGGATTTATCGCTATTTATGAGCAGGGGGGTGAGCGCACTTCTGTCGCCTCCTGTCTCGCACCTCGTTGGGTGACAAGTATGTCAGGGAGCGAGGGCTGGTCTTGCAGCTGACTACGAGGCTTCCGTTTGCATTCCCATTCCCTCTGTGTTTTCTGTTGGGATAGCAGAGGTTTGCACTGGCATGTGAGACATTTTCTTATTGCTCTCTACAACCGCAGTCGCATTTCAGAAGCCTTTTGGCACATTGCCCTGCTGGCAGCCCGTGATCGCAGTAGCAGCTTCTCAGGCTGAAATGTTTTTGTTGCAATGCATTAGCCCATCTCTATTATTGCACAAGCTTTTCCTTTCCCCCTCATCTGCTCTGGCTGTATCAGGAGGTATGAACCTTTTTCAGGGAATCTTTAATCTTTTTCAGCATTTGGAGTGAACCTGAATAAACACTTGTTAGGGAAAAAAGCTTAATTGGAAAGACTTAGTGTGTTTCCTGGCTTGTTATTCTGGCTGACACCATCTCTTGCAGATGCAGTGTTACAACAGCAGTAGTGCAGCAATACACTTACAATGGCCTGGTGCATGTAAACGTGATTGTTTGAAGGGGGAAGAATCATACTGACATGCCTCCCAACTCCTGATGTGGTCATTGCCCATCCCATGAGCGTGCTTTCCTTGTAGACATACTCACCCAGTGGTTTCCTGAAAAACAGAGGCTTAAAACTGATAGGCATTTTCTAACAACACTTAATACTGTGGGGTAATTAAAGTCAAATTCATCAGTTCCCTTTTCAAGTAAAGCCATTCAGCCAGAGTAAGAACAATAGATGACTCCCCGTGAGTTCATCTGCTGCAAATCCAGCGTGTAAAGTGAAACAAACACATCATAAAAGTTCTGCCCTGTTTTTTTTCCCCACCTGTTCTTTAGATTATTCATCTCTTTTGGAAAGCTTGTTAGCTCGAGTCTGTAAAATCGTGGGCTGTATGTGAGGAGCAAGTATGATATGCACTCAGAGGACACAGAGGTCTTGATTTGAAGCAGAGGTGGGAAATGTTGGCATCCTTGGTGAGGAATGAAGTGAGCCAGAGAGAGGTAGGCTGGGGGAGAGTGTGTGATTTGGGGACCACTGCCCAAGTTCAAAACACTTATGCAGACACTTGCCTGTAATTATGTATTTAAACACAGACCCGGAGATCTTAAATACCTGCACAAACCTAACACTCTAAACCTGTCACCTAAACACGTGCCTCTGTGCTTTGCTGAGTCAAAGCCTGCACAGTGAGGTGGGTTTGGCAGCAGCATTGCTGGGATACAGGCTCCCACTGGCTGGGACCAGCAGGGCAGAGCTGGAGTCTTTTGTAGGAACTCGGCTACCACTGTCAGAGTCTGTAGAAGCCGCAGTCTCCAATTAACGTCTTTAATCTTATTATCTCAAGCCTTTTATCTTCACATTTTCTTGTCTGTTTGTTTGTTTTCTTTAAATTTGTTTACGTATACTGAACTGAAAGTTTTTCTGGAAATGCTGGTATGGCTTTTAACTGCAAGAATGATTCACTGAGAATAATTAATTCAAAGATCTTGGCATCTCTTTTCCTTGTAAAAAAGGTGGTGGATATTCTGTGATTTTCTTGAAAGATTTATCCCCCTGAATGTGCATGTTTACACTCACACCCACACAGACTCACACACATTTGCAAATGCAGACACTTCCCTCTTCTTTTGGAGCTTTTAAGTTCTGGAGCAGCACATCTGACCTGTACAATAAACCCTTTCTGCTGTGTATCTCCTTTATTTATGTCTAAAAGCAAGACAGAGCTTTGGATGTTGGTGAGGCTCATCCTATAGGTTTCTGTCCACACCTTAAACCTCCTGAGCTTCCTGCACCGAGCAGGCACATGCAAACAGCAAGAAAGATCTGTGCCCCATGCTAACTCCTGCAGGAGTGCTAACTTCAGGCTGCATCTGGGAGGCTGCTGGTTGGCCTGGGTCAAACCAGGCATTTTTCTAAGGAATTAAACAGCACTGATCAGCTCCCAGTGCCCAGGATTGTTCCCTAGTGTTGTTTAATTTATTAAATATTGCTGTTGATATAAAGGTTATAGCTTGCTCTCATTTTACTATCTACTAGCAGCAAAAGGAGTGAGTTCTACCTCAGATTTTGTAGGTCCTCAGGAGTATTCTTAGGCAATAAATTGAGCCTGGACCTTGCAAGTCTGGAAAACAAGCTCATACAGAGCGTAAGGAGTAGGATTTCCCCACTGGCGCCGTAAATGAAGTCTCTCACGAAACTTGGAGTGGCTCCTCACTGTGAACATCAGCAATATGTGAACTATTTGCTTATTAGAGCTCACAATTTCATTTGAAATTTAGGCACCTAAAGAAAAAAGCAAGGTGCTAAACACCTTTGAAGAGTAAGATCTTCTTTTTCCCCTTGTTCTGAAAAAAGGTCACTTATGCAATGCCAGAATTCCTGTAGCTTAGTACTCTCCACTGTTATTTCAGAAGTTAAAAGCTATGATGCTGCTTTTTAATCACCATCACAGCATGACAAAAAACCTACTTACTTTGCAGTGATGGTCATATCATTGCAATACTGACAGCTCCCTTGGGACCTGTGCAAGGAAACAAGAAGGCTGGAGGTGAGCTGGGTTCAGCCAAATAAACACAAGGAGCCCACAGCAGAATACGGAGTCACTCTGTAATTATACTCCTGTTTTTTCTGCCTTGTCTATGAAGCAGAGTCACTGGAACAGGAGAACTTTTAAAAATTCAGGGAGGACCAAGATTATTATAACTAACTGTAACAACTCCTGGCTCTTTGAGGGCGTTTATTCAAATGTCTCCAAGCCCTTGCTCTTCCCAAAGAGAGATAAATGTAATTATCACAGTTCTAAAGTGGGAAAAGATGAGGCTTAATTAACTACTCGTGGATATACAGCAAATGAGTAGCAGAGATGGGAACAGAAACCAGTTTTCCCGTCTTCCACTGGCACCTGAATCCCAGTGCCATCTCTATCAGGTACACACCAGAGTGGGATAAGCAAGACAAAAGTACCAGTTGGTCAAAGCCAAGACCACAGATGGTCCCAGGTCCAGCTGAAGTGTCTCTGGGATACACCTGTTGCCTGTGGTCTGGCATTTAGTGAACCCAGCCTGGCATGAGGAACCTGCATGTTGCCTGTGTGAGAGACCAGTTTGATTGTCATAGTTTTGTCCTCCCAACAGTCCTAAAGTTCACTTGTGGGAAGGAGTTAGCTGCTGAGGCATCACCCACCTGTCTGCTTTCTGCTGCTCCAGCACTCCAGCTGTGCTAACCTGGGACTCCTGGCTTTATCCAAGTCAGGAGAGTCGGTGGTTTAGGATGCAGCCACAGTGATATACACCCTGCGCCATCCGCTGAGGGCTCTTGCTTTCCAGCCTCTGTCGCTTTTGTTCCAATGGCAGGAATGCTCATGCAGGCTCAGACAGGACCTGTGGCCGCTGAGCCATGCACTGGGAGACTCCTTGTCCCAGAAAACCGAGCCACACGCCTGGAAGAAGAGGCTGTGCTAGGAGGTGCAGAGATGAGATAAGCCAGGCACTGATTCCTCAAAGGCAGCATTTAGGCCGTTGTTTTCCCAAAAGGCTGATGACGGAGAAGGATAACTTTAAAGTGTTCTGTTCTGAATAAACAATGCCAAAGCAGAGGAAGGGATCTCTCTTTCACCCCTCTTGCTGACTTTGAGGCAGGAATATTCAAACTCTTTTTCCTCAGTGCCTGCACAGCCTGGGTGCTGTGTCTTCCTCAGGCACTGCTGAGGAAGCTGTCGTAACAGCTCTGAAAATCAAGGTGCTCACGGCATCTCCACAGGCTCTCCAGAGGTTTATCCACCTGTTTGGCTTAGGTTTTTTTTTTTTCCTATGGTTGTGATAGAAGTTGTCAGAGCAAATGAGGAGATTCATTGCTACACCACTGAGATCACTTTCCTGTTTGGGTCGAAATGTAACCTTGAGCTTTCAGACTCGTTTCCCTGTGGCTCCTTGAGAACACTGGTGTGTGTCTGCAGCCATTTATCCAACTCCAGGAAGCAAATCAAGTTAAAATGCCCAGAATAAGATTTTTCTGGCTTTTACTCGTGACTTATTAGGTTGCAGCAGCGAGCCTTTCAAGACAAGAAGGCATTTCTACTCCAGGCTGAAATAACAGGTTTTAGCACAGCCAGCAGGTGTCTTGCTGCTCACAGCCTGGGCAATGCCTGCTTTTGCTGAGAGTGGAAGTAGGTACAACTGTGGCAAGGGGTGACTTTAATGGCAGAGGGAAACCTGTAAAGAGGAATCATAGCTTTGGCTTCCAGCCACAATCAGAAGACCTATTCAGCATTTGCTCAGCTTCCTACAGGACAATGTTATTTTTATCCCACTAAAGCTTAAGGGTGAGCAAGGAAACCTTTGAAAACTTGCTGTCTTAACTAGGTTGAGTCAAAGTGCTTCTTGACTACTGGATGCTACACACAAATGCATGCATGCACATGTATGTATCTCCCATTGAAGGTTCTCCAGTGTGACTTTATACTCAGGGCTTTCAGGTCAGAGATACTCGAGTGCTTGCAGAGAGAAGTGGAGACTGACTCAGTGTTCTGTTGGCAGCCTGATCCATCACCCATCTCCTTCTCTTCCAAGGAGAAATTTCAAAATAGATGTCACTGAAGTGCTTATTTGTGAGAAACAGCCTGAAGACTGGAGGGAGGAAGGAGGGAGGGAGAGAGGGAGAGAGGATAGCAGCAGCCACCAGCTGAAGGTGCTGTGGGTGGGGATGCTGCTGCAGCTCTCCTGCATCCCCTTCCACTGTGCAGATGCCAACTGCTGTAAGAGGAGCCCTGGGTGTAGCTCAGGTTTTGCTGTCATCACTGATTCCAGAAGCTATTCTGGAATGCCACCTGCTGGCATTTTTCCTATTAACTACCCTAGAGATGAACAGTTGTGTGGTTGCATCCCAAGCCTGGAAGCAAAAAGACAAACTTGACCTTTTCAGACCTTTTCAGACCTTTTCAGTGAATGTCCTTCCTGGGTTTTTTTGGAGAGAGGTTGCCCTGAGGCCTTGTGAAAAGTCCAATTATGTAAGGGAGGGACTTGTTATGTGGGACCAGCAAAGGGGATGCCGATGCCAAAAGAAGCAATGAGAATGGACAGAAGCAATGAGAATGGACACGGGTGAAAGAAACAAGGAAAAAAGTGAAACAAGTGAGAAAAACGTCTGTAGGCATTAGTGAGGGATAAACAAGGTCTTCCCTACCACAGCTCTGGCTGTGGGCATTTTATACCCATCAAGCACCAGTTTAGATGGCCCTCAAAAAGGAGCATTTAAGCCCATGATTTTTCTTTTTCCATCAAAGTTTGTATGGCACTGATTAAAAAAACTCCCCACGTCTTTTTAGTTTTTGGCTGCAGCACTTTAAATTGGAAAGGAAGAGGAGGCACAGCGTCTGACTGCTCCGCTTTTTGGCACCAACACCAAAATCTGCAGTGCTGATGTTTATAAGCCCTGACAGTCCCGACAGCCAGACCAAAGCAAAGAACAAAGGCCCGCAGTGGTCAGTCGCCCTCACTCACACAGCAGGCAGAGCTCTGTGTGCTGCTGCTGCTACGTGCAATGAGAATAAACCTCCCAGCTGCCATTCTGCTCACAGAGACACCGTCCTGCTGCTCCTCCAGCTTCCCGGCTGTGACCTGCTGCTGCTTTGAGGTTCCAGTGAAAGAGCCCCAACCAACTCCCAAAGCACCCAGAGAGTCCCAGCTGCTCTGAGCAGCCTCAGTGGGGACTTCCACCCAACCCTCTGCCTAGCAGCTCTATTTGAGCCCAGCCCAGGGCTGCCTCGCTGGTGGGTTTGTCTCTGGTTTTGCTGTCCGGCTGGGCCCTTGAGGGGATGTGTGGTAGCTTGTCTCCAGTCTCCTTCAATGATTGCACCCCCAGGTGACCCCTGGGTTTGGGCCACCCCTTTGCTGTGACTGGAGCTGTTGATGGAAGCTGCTACCAGCACCCAGCTCTGCTCAGGGACTGTGCTGTGGGTGAGAGCACGGCCTGTGCTGGGTCTTCTTTGTGGGACAGTGCTGCTCCCTGACACAGAGAAATGCTGATACTCTTCCATTTCTTGTCCCTCGGGTAACTATCTCCTCCAGGGTTTTTTCAACAGAAAGTCCTCCCATTACATGTTTTTTTTCTTAATATGTATTTCTACAGTCCTCTTCTGTTCTCAGGATGGTCTCACAAATTTTCTTTTTGTAAGTGCTGTGAATGAAATGGTTTCTCTGAAACACCTCTGCAAACTGCATTGACTGATGGTGAAATCTTGCTGTCTGTGACTGCCATGAATGAGTAGTTTTGAGCAACAATCTCAGATAAATCTTTGAGCCTTATCCAAGACACAAAGATCCTTAGACAGTCTAGTTGGGAGGCCTTGGCTTAGCACTCATCCTTCTGGAATGGCCTGAGCTCTTTTCCAAGCTTTCATGTTAAGAGACCAGTGAACTTCTGGGCATAAGTCTGGTTCTCACTGATGGCTGGGAGGACAGAAATGTAACTGAACAGGACTGTTCTGCTGCTCTGCATCCAATGGTCTGAGTAAACCATCCATACCTGTAGAGATCCTGCTGGCATCTCTGGATAACCTCCTGTTCATGGTCAAGCAGGAGAGGCTACTGGGACTTTGAGGGGTTTTGTTGGGTTTTGCATATTTGTATCTTTTTATGTTGGATGTAGAAGGTGATGTATAAAAGATTTATCTGGCATGTGGAGTAGCCTTTGGAAGTGGAGCTTCTTCAGTATGGTGTGAGCACAGAGTAATGGCTTTTAATATTTGGAGTTTTATGAAGTGATCGTGATGCCTCTTCCCCCAGTTAAGCTGAAATTCTCTTCTTTCAGACACTTTCACTTTCTGTTGCACGGCATGTTGCAAAAAAAAAGCTTTCACTTCTGTGCCATATCACCCAGGGCTCTCCTTCCAGGTGAACACTGCCAAGAGACAGATGTGTTCCTGCAGAACACTCACATGCCTTGAGAGCACATCTCTGGCTCAGCAGCTTTCTCTGATTGGGAAAGTGCTCTTCTCATGGGAAGTAAAATGTGAGATTTATGGCCTCCACTGATATAATGTGATCCAGCCATGACAGCCCTTCCATCATAATGAATGGTGGTTCTAGTTGTTATTACTCTGTTTTGCTGCTGTAACAGGTAGGTTTGATCTACACTTGCCACAAAGGGTGAACATGTTAGGAATGATAACACTGGAGTTGTTGTTGTTCAAACCCACCTTAGAAAAACTGCCCTGCATGTAAGGTGTGGACTGTTTTATGTCGGTGGAAAAAAAGCCAGAACAAAAACCCCAAACCTTTGCTGTCTGAGTTTGCTCTTTTCAGCGTGTATTTCCTAATTTTTGAAAGTGGAATTCCTATGTTCTGCTTCTCGCATTGTTGGTGAGTTCTCTATGGAAGTGTCTGTGGTCAGAGCAAGTCTTTTAGCAATTGGCACTAGCCCTGATTCTCCTCGATTCCCAGCAGGTAACTTTTTCAAAGCGGGCCTTACGTCTGCTGGTGTTTTAACATAGGAGCTTTGCAGGGCCATGTGGCAGGCTGGCAGATTATGTAGCCTATAAATAACCTCTTTTGCAGTAATAACCACTCAGTGTCTTTAAAAAAAAATACACTTGGTGAGAATGATCCTGTGTTTATCTGTAAGACCTGACTCTGTCGCTTCTACAAACTTTCAAACAAAATGAGTCATGATATGCCTCAACTTGTGTCTGAGCTTCTAAAGCTGGTAAGAGAGGGGTGGGGACTGGCTGGCCAGGCATCTGTGCCTTGCATGGCCCACTTTATGTGCCAGTAAGGTGCCTTAGTCTGTGAGACTGCCAAAGCCCTGTGCCGATGGCACTTTCACACATTTGGAGGCTGTAATGCAGGAGAAAAGGATGCTGTCCTCCCATCCGGAGAGCTGATAGTTCAGCTGGCTTCCCGGGCATGGCAGCAAGCTCGCAGTGATGGCACTACTGAGGCTTTGTGGATTCTGACTGCAGACAAGCCTCAAGAGAATAACCAGATCAAAACTGCTCGCACCGGAAGTTTCGCTTAAAAATTAATTAGTAGGACGAAGGAAAAGGAGGAAGGGCGGACACTGCTGCGATTGAATTGCAAAAAGCAGCACCATGATAACCCTGAATGATGTTTGGACTAAGACAACCTGAGGTTTTGGTGTTCAGTGGAAAACGTGGTAAGAGGCACCTCTCCAATGTGCTCAGGGTTTGGACTCTTACTGGCTTTTTCTACCACTTGTGGGAGCTCAGTCCTCATCAATCTGCTGCTAATTATTTTCAAAAGAGGTGGCTGATCATGCTTGTGACCTTTGTGGACGCTTCTGATGTTCTGAGGTTTAGACTGGGTATTAGGAAACATTTCTTCACTGAAAGCATTGTCTAGCCCTGGCACAGCCTGCCCAGAGAAGTGGTGGAGTCACCATCCCTGGATGTGTTTAAAAGATGTGTAGATGAGGCACTTGGAGACATGGTTTAGTGCTGGGTTAACATTTGGACTCGATGATCTTAGAGGTCTTTTCCAGCCTAAACAATTCTATGGTTCTACATTGCCCAAGGAAAGTGTTCCAGTCCGTCCAAAGAACAAGCCAAAGGACAAGGTGAGGCATCTCAGGTCCAAAACACAGGTTAGCCCAAATCACCAGCTGCACTGAGGGTAGGTCCTCATCGGCATCTGCAGAAGCAGGCAGGCCTCCAGTGGTGGGTAGCAGGGCCTGGGAACTTTTGTGTGTTGAAAAAGGCTTCTGTGAGAAACTGCGTTTCACCTTCTTGAGATGTAAAGTCCTTGGGTTCAGCTGGCTTTCCATGGACATACCTGGTCTCCAGCTTGAAGGAATAAAAGCACCTACTGCATGACTCTGGGGAGGCTGCAAAGTGAGGGTCTGGATATATGGATATGCGTGCACATGTCTTCAGTAACACGTGCATTTACTGTAGGCAAAAATTACACCATTGTTTGCAGTTATGGCTTCCTTATGCTTCCTGCTAGAGCTCCCTTTTTTCTCTTCTGACTTCACCAAAATTCCCTCTCTGGCTGCAGCTTTCCCTTGTTGCTGCAATTTTCCATTGTTTCTTTCTTGCCTCAGGCTTAGGTTGTTTCTGCGAAGTTACAGTACAAGAGGTCTTGATGGTTTTGACTAAGTTTAGAAGGAAACTGATGTTTTGTCTTCAGTTTCTGACTGAGATAATTTTTTCATTATTTGAGCACTTCCATGTTCTGAAAGGCAGCCTGGAAATTCGTCTAGAAGATGAAGATGGAGTAAAGCGTGTGCTTTTTTGCCTTCAGGAAGCAGCCAAATGATTCCGTTGAGTTATAGGTCTGAAAATCCTTTTGCGCATCCTTGTGGGAGAGGAGAGGGTAGACACTGGCAGAAACCAGCCCTTGGAAGTGGTATTCCCTCTAAGGGAAAGGAGATGGGAGCAATTGTGTGGAATAGTGAGAATGAGACAGGTGAGCAGATGGAGAAGCAAGGATGAGGGATGTGGGGAGGAGGGTGAATGAAGCTTGTGTGGTACCATATACACAAGAGAATCACTTAAAGGGACTGCTGCCTGAAATTTGCCACCACACACAGACATTTTCAACCTCTGCACTTCTGTACGGCCAGCCAAAAGCTGTGTGATTTGTTGCCAAGGTTGTTCCCTGCTCTGGTTCGCAGGAAGTTAACAGCTTCCAAATTGGGCCAGGATCTCACGTGGTTAAGACCTGCCTGATGTGGAAGCTTTTAGCAGAAAGAGCAGTCCTGATGTGAATGGAAACGCCTGGCTAAAGACAGCAGAAAAACAGCAGGTGAAGGGTTAAAGGAGTGGCACGTATTAATTGCTGCAGAACCACCCCATGTGTTTCATGCAAATAAATAACCAGAGGACAAAACCCAAACTGGAGCCTTAGAGATAAGGTGACAAGATGATGACCCACGGTTCAGAAACTGTGAAATGCCTAGATAAGGGTAACAAAAGGCCCACTTTTGCCTGAAACTCTTGAAGGGTGAGACACAAGACCATCATACCCACTGCTGAAGGGTATAAAAGATGCATACCGAAATAAAGAAGAGCCCATCCCAGCGGTGCAGTGGAGTGGTGGTGTTATCCCACGTGCTTCCTGCTGTACTTGGCTGATCCTCAGCAGACTGATGCACACAGTCCTGTGCACGTGAGTATGTTGATGGGAGAGTGGGAGTGGGTAGGACCAACTTACTGGAATCTTTTTAACAAAAAAAAAATCACCTTCCCTACCTCTAAGGTCTTGCAAGGAGTTTTGTTCCACTGATTTCCCACAGTAATGAGACTAAATGTTCTAGTTCTGCTAATAGTTCTGCATGTAGGAGGTGATATATATCCATATGATGGCATTTTACATAAACCCCAGTTGCCTTTAAAAAATACCCAGATAATTAGATTGCAAAGTTGCTATGTTAAAGAAGTATTCCTACTAAAGTGAGGCACTCAGCTGTTGTGAATGGAAGTCGTCTGTTTAATCTTCATGCTGCCCTCTTGTAGGAAAGCTGCTGCCATCCAAATGTTTCTCATTTTCTAAATGCTCAGCTTGAGAGATGCATCGAATGCTGCCAATTATAGGTGACACTACTGCATTGAAGCACATAAAGTGCCACAAAAAAGCACCATAAAGAAAATCAGGCCACCTGAGTTACCTCTCAAGCAGGCTTTCTGCATGAGAGGTTCTTGCTGACCTGGATGCTGCAGCTATAAATGAAGGCAGCTCTCTGCTCCCACAGAAGTCGGAAAAACTTGTGCTCTGACTACCATCCAGGTGCCTTTCCTCCCTTCCTATCTGTTTCTGTTCCTGGCCACGCTGGTGGCCAGGTGGGCTCTGCAAAAGAGCCACCTGTACCCAGTGAGGGCTTAGAGACAACTCCACTGCTGTCAGTGCAAGGGGCTTGTTCCCTGGCTGGCTTTTGCTCTTTCTCATGGAATTGTGGGGAGAGAAACAATTAAAGGCTTGTGAAGCATTCCAGGGTGATAGTGATGAGGTATCCAGGAGAATGATATGTCTGTATTCTTAAAATCAATAAGGATAGAGAAGTGACACACTGAGCAGAGTGCTGAATGAATGCTGTTGGTTTCATCGTTCCTTCACTGGTGGAGGAGGACACGGGAGAGTCCTGTGAGCAGCAGTAATGCCGTGGGATTGAATAAAATAATCTTTATGCAGTGAAGAAGTTTATAAATTGAAGATATCCAGCCATATAAATGTGTCTTTGTTCATTGCTGCTCAGCTCTGCTATTTCCCTCATCTCTTCACAGCCATCCTGTTTGAAGGGGTGGGCTGTGCAGGTGAGTTTCTGGTTCCTTGTGCCTTCCTGCTGCCATGCTCCTGATCTGATGCTGTGGATGCTGCCTGCCAGACACTGGACACTGCTGCAGGCAGACTCTTGGGCTGCTCTTGAAGGAGGCAAACTTCCCAGTCCTTAACCAGTAAGTGAGAACATCTGGGAACGATATTTTTTGTTACATCTTAGAAGTTCAGTTTAGAGACAGAACTGCATTGTCTTTTCCTCTCTTTCTCTCACAAGAATTGGCAGGGGTTAGTTTGAGTTACTTAAATGCTTACAATAATGTCCTTAATCTAGAGTTCAATGGAAAGATTTGGAGATCAGTCAATGATTTTTAGCATGGCAGCTTAAAGTCTGGTTGAAAATACGAGGGTAGTGAGTTCCTTACTCTTCTTGTTCCCTCAAACCTAGGGCTATTTCCTTGCTGCCAAAGGGTGGATCTGTTCTGTTCTCACACAATAAAAAGCAGATGATTTTCCTTCTTAAAATACCCAAAGGGGATTGCTAACACAGATCCTCTTCACTGTGTGCCCATCCTAATGTGCACAGCCAAATCCCATCCCTTCTAGCAGCAAGGAAAGGCAAATCCCTGGCATTGAAGGCACCCAGATTAACCCACTGCAGGATTAGGATGCTTGAGCTGTTGTTAGAAGATTAGTATAGTTGGTTGTCAACACTTGCTGAACTTGGCCTGAAAATGATTTCCAACGAGGTCACTGACTCTTGGGTGCCGGTTTGCCCGGCACACTGGGAAAGCCTGGAGTTAAAGCAAGTGGCTGTAAGGATTAAACTGGAGCACTGAGTGTGCAGAATACCTTTAGGATTTAAACCCGTCGTTGCTGCTGGTGGGGACAAAAGGCTTTGACAGACTGATGGGAATTGCTGAGCTCCTGCCTTGCTGGGGAGGTGTTTCTGAGGCTTTGCTTTCTGGAGTTTCCTGCTGGTGACAGTGTGTGCCATTAGGTGGGTGAGCTGCCCACAGATGAACTTGTCTCTGTTCCTGCACAGTGCAAAATGATTTTATTTTGAGGACAGGGCCTCCACAGGGGCGCCTCTAGGTAGAAAGCAATTGGCTTCCACTTTCTGTTCTGGGACTCAAACTGTCTGTGCTCATAATGTTTCATTTCAGCTACTAGCAGGAGGATTCATGTTGAGGTTTTTTTTTTAAAATATAGGATCTTCCTCTTGTCAGCAGGGCATTAATACCAGCACAAAGTCTGCTCATGCTAGCTCATCACCTTGTAATTGCTTACATGGCTTTCCAGTCTGTGGGGGAGTGACAGTGGAGCTGTGGTCCCAGTGCAACCAGTCCTGCTCTGGTGTGTGAGCTGGTGTCTGAGGTGCCCTGATGCTGGTGGAGCATGTTGTGGTGCTGCAGGGAGTGTGCATGGGGAGGGATGGGCATGGTAGATTCTCCTTCTTGAAAAGCAGCTTTTTTCCTATTTGTTTTCTTCCTCTGTTAAAATAAATGAGGGCTCTAAAGAGTCTAAAGATAGACTCTTTAGAGATTTTCAGTAATACAGGAGGAGCCTGTATTTTCCTCTGTTTATCAGTGGAAAGCTGCCCTGATGGTAAAATAACTGTTAGGTGGAAACTGTTTTTTCTCTATCATGAGCCAGTTGAATACAAACTTATATTTTATTCAGAGCAACTTGTCTTGAAAAGTACCGACCGCTGTCTGTGTCATGGAATTGGTTCCAGTGATTTTATTCAGCGGCATATCTGGATTTCAAGAAACATCCTCTTGTAAACATGGATTGTATCATGCTTCTCTTTGTGCATACAAACATTAGCAGCCATTTCTTGTCTGAAATTAATATAACTGCATTTGCCACTCCTCTGACAATATAATTTTATTTCCTCAACAGGCCAGCAAAGAGATTCAAGCCCATGTTGAAGAAATAAGCCTAAAACTTCTTTCAGAGAAGATACACTATAGAAAGGTAGGGCTTTTCCATAAAAGCTTCCTTTGAGTTCAACTCTCATATCTTAAAACTATAGCTGGCCTGAGCATTCCCGCTTTTGGGAATGCTGTACAGCCTAGTGAAGCAAGAACCGTTCAATTTTAATAACTTTATAAGCACTAAGTACATTGCTCTGTGCTTTACAAACATACTTGAGAGGATTTTTGTAGAGCTGCATGATAAAATAATTTTGAAAATTTTATCCAAGGCCTGTGTTGTGATTTATTCTGAAAAAAACACCCTTCTGAGACCCAGAATGTGGGCTTTAAGATTCTGCCTGGATTATTGAGTGTGGCCAGAGGAGAAGGCCACCCCTGTGTGGTGGCATTGTTTCCAGTCGTCTCACTGCAACAAGAGATGTATTATGGAATAACCAGCAAGAACGTGGGACAGCAAGGTGTGTGGGGTGTGTGTGTGTGTGTTTTGGTTCTTCCACTTGTCCAGTGCTTCCTGCATGCAGAACTTTCCCTAGGTTTAGATCAGCACGGACCTGGATGAACAGCTGTGCCTAGCAGGCGTGTGTGTGATAAAATGGCCTGTATTCAGTGAAGAATTTCAGGGCAGCCATTTGTTGGAAGAAAATCTGGTCTGACATCATGCTGAGGTCATTTGGACTATCTGATGAGTAAAGACATGTATATGCCTATACACACTAGATATATATGTACAAGGGCCATAAATAAGACGTGGTCCAGTGTGGAAAAAGGTGCATTGTAGATTTTAATCTACTGGGAGGAGAGGCCATAGAGTGTTCATAAGGGTTCTGCTTATATTTCAGCCCATGCTTGCTGCAGCAAGTGCTTATAAACTTGTGACTTGAAGGCAGTTTCTAGGACATGGGCAGAGTCACTGTGCACAAATCTGGGGGATTCACAAAGTGAAAAAAGGAGAGAAAAATGCCAGTGCCACCTAATGCTGTGAGCTCAGGCCTTTGTCTTCTTCGAGGAGCATGCTATGCACAAGCAGCTCAAGCAGCTCTTGGTTTTGATCCATGTGTAGAGCACAACATGTTGTCTGGCTAATAAGAAATAATCATACTTAAAGCACTGGTTTCCACATCAGAATACCTCGGAAGGGTGGACCTCAGGATGCCTTCAAAGGGTGGACCTCACACCTACACTGATAAATAGACAGCAACAGTGCTGGCTGGGTGCCCTGCACTTCCCACGGCTGGCAAATCCATGTTCATACAGGCTTTCCACCCCTATCTCAATGGCCAAGGAAGCTCCAGCTGGGTTCATTCCCAGTCCCACGATGTTGTTTCCAATAGGTGAGGATAGGTGCTAGTTAATTCACTGCCTTTATACTTGACATGGGGCAGTTCCCAGCCAGACTGTCTGCTTGGTAAGCACCGTGGCTGCACAAGGTAAATAACATTTTGATGCTGAAGAATATTTTAAATTGGCTATAAAAGTTTAAATTTGAGACGGAACAAGCAGAAATATAAAATGAAAGGAGTGGATGTGGTGAGGCTGTGGTTCTGTAGCAGAGATGCAGCAGATGACTGATCAGCTTGCATGGCTTGCACTGCTTCTGTGGGATGGGCTTGCACTGTGGGGCAGGAGCCTTTTCTATATCAAAGTGCAAAAATTTACTCGTGAACCAATCTCCATCTGGGGCTATAGGAAGATCTCTAGCTGCTTGCAGGATCCAGGCTATGGATCTATGTGGTGTATGGTTAGACTGGATTTTAGAGGCCTTTTTCAACCTAAACTTTTCTGTGGTTCTGTGTATTACATCTGCATGTTCATCTCTGGAAATGTTTAAGGCCAGGCTGGATGGGGCTTTGAGTAACCTGGTCTTGTGGAAGGTGTCCCTGCCCACAGCAGGGGGGCTGTTGGAGCCACATGATCTTTCAGGTCCCTTCCAATTCAAACCATTTTTTATCTCCATCTTCCCCAAACCCCAAATCCATGCTGTTTCTCCAGCACCCCCTGCCAGCATTTCCCTCTCAGGAGCGCTAAGATTTTGAGATGCAATATTTTGCATCCTCTGCTCAGTTTCCCTCCTCCTGGCAGAGACGGGGAAGGACAAAGCAAGCAAGAGCCCAGAGCATGCACTCATTAGCTTCTGTCTGCCAACAAGTTGGGAGCATACAATGTTACACGAAATGTCTGGCTGTTATAAAAGGCTTTGGTTAAGTAATCACATTTCTCTTGCATAAGTACTTGTTTTTGGGAGGCTTTAGCCAATTGGAGGCTGCAGCAGCACACAGACAGAAAGCATGTCTAACTGCTATGATTTTTTATTTTTCTTTTAATAATACGTGGTTATTAATCTGCTGAGAGTTGTATGAAATCTCTTTAGATCAGGTTAGGCGGCGGAGACTCCCCAGCGCTGCTCGTAGCTGAACCACAGCTGTAAAACGCTGCCAAAAAGCCTGTGTGGATCCCTGTGAGTAATATTTCTGATTCTTCTAATGGGTCTTTGTTACTGGAGACTGCAGGCAGGAAATGTTGCAGACGTTTATTGCAAGCAGTAAGTAAGAGGGAGGCAGGAGGTGAGAGACAGTAGTGAAACTATCGACCTGTTTAATAAGGCTTTCCTCCTAGACCTCCCTAAGCAAACATGGGTTTCTCCAAAGCTGTGCAATCGAGGTTCTTCCAAATACGCTAAAGAAAAAGAAATGTGATGCTGAAGTCAACTACAGGACTATGGGAGGACAGAGATTTGGCCTGACAGGGAGATCGCAGGACCATGCAGTCCTGTGTACTGGTTTGGAGCAGCCAAATGTCCTATTCTTATATTCTTTCCTTGATCATTGACAAGTGTAAAGTGATATTTTTCTCCTACATTTTCATGGCTTTCAGAAATCTGCATGTCACTTATTTCCTGAGCCAAAAACGATATCTCTAATAGTACAAGTGGATTTTTCTGTCCAGAATTTGCTAATCCAGTGTAGCTGTTGAAGACAACGTGTTGTTCTGCAATTTGGCTGAGTAAATCTAGTTGGGATTTCGTATCTTGCATTCTTCCACATAGGATTTTAATTTTTATTTTTTAAAAGGGTGTTTTTTCTGCTAAGATAGAACTGAAAAGGGAAAAACATGCATGAATTGGCAGAAAACAGAATTTCCCTTCCCACTTCCTTGTGACGTGTCTGGATGCAGCGCGTTCCATGAACAAAGCCTGGAACTATAAAACAATCCACTGAAGTGGGAACTGGAATTTATTGTTCAAGACTGAGCAATGTGAAACAACTCAGTTGTTACTCCTGCCAACCCTGGAAACCATTGAAGTGCCGCTGTACAGAGAAAGCAGCTCAAGTGCTGAGCTGTGAGGAGAAATAAAGCTGTTGCCTATAGCTGAGTGCATGTGTGCTTACTCTTAGAAGTGGCACTGAAATTTTCTGGGATAGAATAAATGCTGGACTAATGGAAATCACTTCGGAAAGCTCAAGTCACTACTTACTAACCTTGAAAAATTGTAGAATGTGGATTTTATAGTCTCTGAAGTTCTTGAGACATGCTGAAGCATTTAAAGCTTATTTGCAGCCAGTAGATGAGGAGGTAATACCACCATGAAAGGAAGTTAATTTGTCGGAGTTATAGGATTAGGGAGGTAAATGTGAGAAGTTATGTTGAACTAAAAGGCACTTGGCTGCAAAGAGAAGACTTCAACATTTTGGTATTTGCTTCCTAGAGCAGGCAAAATTGATAAGCCCGTTTGCTTCAGTAAAACTGCAGTGGTGATGCCAGATAAGCTAATTTTGTGGGCTAATTATTTAGGCCTTTGTGAAAACCTTAGGCAAACCTAAGCTATGGCTTTTGCACCATGCCAGTAAGGGATGGAGGGTGGCAGAGCAGGCAGCTCTCCCAAAGCTTCCCATCTGCATTCTGCAACCTCACGAGGTCTCTTCAAATGGAGATGCTCCCAGCCCATGCAAGGCCTCTTTAGTTCTAATGAAAACTCCACAAATAAAAGGCGGCAGTTAAAATTTGTGAATTCACAACATTATTTCTAAAACAGTCTCTGGGATGTGGAACAAATCCAGGCATCCTTTAGGACAAGCCAACAATATCTCTAATGTGTTTCAGGGTAAGATGGATGCCCTACATAAGTTGAAGGTTTTGGTGATGCTTCTGTCTCTGGCTACTTTCATGGTCATGGTGGTAATGAACGCTGGAAATGCCACTGGGACTTTCAAAGGTAATGCAAGCAAATTTTCTTCGTTCCGAGGTGGGTTTCATGCTTTATATCATGTGATGATGTAAGGTGGCTTAGATGGGATAGATCCGTTTGTTACCTCATCACCTCTCCAAATACACCTTGTTCTGTGAAAGGTGGAAGTAGCTGGTGCATCCTCCAGGTGTTACAGCCAGATGCCTGAACCCTATCCAGTCCCTTGAAATCCAAGTAAATGTCCCCAGTGAGCCTGGATCCAGTGGTGGTTGACAGGCAGTCTTTGCATACCCCTGTATCCCTGGTGGAAGGTGTTCAGGCTGCTGCTCTGGGTTTGTAGACAGCAGTGGTGCTGCGTTTGAACACCACCCGGCTGAATCTGCCAGGAATTGCCATCGTGCTTTCCTCTGGATTTCATACTCAGCTGGCTTTTCTGGTTCTGTGTAAGGGGGAAGGTGCTCCCGATAGGGGACAATGATCCCATAAAGGGTGTCTAAACCAACAGCAGCACGTGGTTGGTTTGCACTGAGGGTGTGCTCTCATCATCCTTGAACCCGCTGAGGTAGGGAGGAAGACTGAAGGTTGAGGAAAATCAGCAGTCTTTCCCCATCCTCTGGGTGTAATAACACTTCTGCCTGCAACAACATTCACCACCACAGGTCTGTTCAGGACAACCCCTGGAAACATCTCAGCCAAGTACAGCACTGATTTCACACCAGCTGGCTGGACTTTCCTCATCTGGAATGTCATCTACGCCTGGCAGCTTGCCTGGCTTCTCTACGCCTTGTCAGGGATCTGCCGAAGGTATTTTCCCTATTTACTGTTCACAGTGTAAATGAGGAGGGACAGGGACTCTTCCCTTTTGGAGTAGCTCAGTCTCTTATCCCCCTTTCTGGAGTTTCTAGTAAGAGCAAACCCACTGCCATTTATCCTGACTTGACCTGTTCAAGCTCTGCGGCTGGAGCATCTCTTATGTCCAGCATCCAAAGCTGGGAAGAAGTCTGGAGGTGTACATGAACTGCTCTAACGTGTGGACAGGTATCAAAGTGTGTAAACTCCTCTGTGAGGCCTCGTTTCCAGCAATTTGGGGGATCTGACAGATTTACCCAGTACCTGCCCTTAGCCACTGCTAGAGGCTGAGAACCCACAGGGGCAAAATTAATGGATTATGGAGCTAATGCCTTGAGTTTGCTTTCTGTTAGAGATCAAACAACCAGCACTGGGGAGTCTCTTGGTTTGTTGAACTGGACTTGAAACTTTTCCTGGGGCTGTGAGATCAATAACTGCCTGACAGGGAAAGCCACAGGTATTTCTGTGTTGTATCAGAGAAGGACAGAGAGGAGAAATGGTCTTATTTAAGCTGAAATATTTAACTCAAATGTAAAATCCCTCCTAATATAAGGAAAATGAAGACAGAATGGTTTGTCTGGTCAGTGCAGGACCTGTTTTCTTTTCTTCATAGCCTTTTTTTCCTGGCAGGAATGAATTTGGATATGCCTTCATAAAGCCAGACTTGCTGCCAATACCTTTTTATGTGGCATGGTGTCTGAATAATGGTCTCAATGTTGGATGGCTCTTTCTGTGGGACCGAGAGTAAGTTGTCTTTTGTTACAAATACTTTCTAACACTCTTGATGGGTTCACCCCCGTACTTTTTTCTCTATGGTTTTTTTTCCTCTATATGTGAACACTTAATCACACCTGTAAAACTCTATGCCAGGCTTTGACAAAATGTTGCCTTCATAAAAATTTGGGGGTTTTGCATTATGTTGTCATCTTGCCCATGAGACAGATTGGTCACTGAAGTCTAAGATCTCCTCAAAGCTGCTGTTCTTCCACATTTTTACCTCCACAGGTAAGACAGGAGCCATGCCTCTCTTCATTAATGCAGTTAAGCTCCTTGCCTTGGATTGTTTCCATAATGATGGTCACATTAAGGGCTTATGAGAGCACCACTGTCAAGAGGTGAAGAAATCACTTGCAGTCAGGAAAACAACTTCATGATTAACAGAGTAAAACAGCAACAGCAATATGTCAAAATGAGGGCTATGTGTAGTGATTACCTTTATTAAAGGCTGGTCGACTTAAAGCCAGTAAAGGCCAAACACCAAAGCTACAAATTAGGGCATTGTGACACCACTGAGAAAAATGTGATGTCTATTGTGTGTGTACATGTTCTTTGTCCTAGATTCCTCCTTCCAGCCCTGGTGTTCCTGGCAGTCCTCTCTCTTACCACATGTGCCTCCCTCTTTGTTTCCCACCGAGCCTTGAGCATCCATTCCTCATGGTTTGTGAAGGGTCACAAAGCTGAGCTCTGGCTCATCCGCATTCTGGTAGGTGGCTTTTGAGCAGCTGTGCTGTGGGTAAATGGTAAAAAAAAAACAAAACAACCTCTGTGCAGTGCTGGAGGTATCAGAGTGAAAGATTCAGTGGCAGAACATAGCTAAGGAAAGATTTCTGCCCTGCACAGAAAAATTCCTACTAACCCTTCTGGAAATGCATCCACATCTCTTGGCACAAACTGGGACTGGGCTCTGTTCTTTTTATTGCACCTCCTGAAACACCAGTGTAACACACTGCTGGGCTGGATCTCTGGAGTCCCTCAGGACTCTAAGGCTTCACCTTTTCTCCGTGTTGAGGGACCTTTCCTGCAGCTAGGTCCAGAAGGCTGGCTTAACTGCACCGGGGCCTGCAGGTCACCAAGGACAAACAGAGATTACCTGTGTGTCCCTCTTGTCCTCTTGCTGTGCTGCGTGGCAGGTCCAGAACGGGCTGGCGCTGTACGTGACGTGGACCAGCATCGCCACGCTGCTGAACTTCGCCGTCGTGCTGATCCACAAGTGGAACGTGCCCGATGAGAAAGCAACCACTGCTTCCCTGAGCATCCTGGCTCTGGGCCTGGTGATATGGTAAGCGACCCCACGGGTCCACGCCGAGCCTCAAAAACCCCTTCCACCTCCCACCAGCGGTGACCATCTGTTCCAATTCACTCATCGCTCGTCCCTCTCCCAACACCGAGTACAAAGGCCTCTGTTGTAATTCATGGCAGATGGACTGGGAGTCTGGGCAGAGCTTTTCTTCCCTGACCTCAGCAATGCCAATAAGTGCATATTGTGGGCTAGGAACATGGTTTTGTGACTTGCAAGAGCCCAACCTGCCTTAGGTTTACAGGTGAGGGTGTGATAGGGAAACCATATGAAACATGGCTTTTTTCCCCCCTAAATTTACCTTAAATAAATTATTTATGAATTTTTTGAATATCAGTAAATTAAAAATTTTGGACTCTTGTCCACACTGGCCCACAAAACCCCCCATTCTCTGTCTTAATTCCTTTCTTAGGGAATGGAAACGAAATACAGATAAAATTCTTACTTTGGTCACTCTTTTTCTTCATAGGTTTTATCTAGAAAATTACTTTCTTGACAAGTATGTCCGCTATAACCTCACAGTCTACCCAGTGGTGATTGCAGCTCTGACGGGCAGCGCTTGCAGGAACGGCTCATTTTCATCCTCACTCACCAATGATGTTTTCATAGGTGAGTCTTCCTAACTCCTGTAAAAGAAGGCCAGTAACCACTTCACATCCTTCCTCTGTGCTGAGGGCAGAGAAACTTGCCACTTGAAAAGCATTATTTGTTAAAAGCAGAACTAGGGACATACTTGAATGTATTCATTTTGCTAAGGAAAGAGTAGAGCAGAAATCATTGCCCATAAGCCTCCAAACCTTGTGTTGTCTCCAGTACACTTCCCAGTGCAATATGTTTGTCCTGCAATCCTCCATCACCCACTTGGCTCCTCTAGCAGCTCCATCTGACGTAGGGCAGGCCAAAGGAGGAGCAGGGCTGGGATGAAGGCTGTGGACTTCCATTTGCCTTGGATTGTTGGGCTTATAGGAGCTGTGCATAAGCCTCTGACCCACGGAGGGCTTCACAGGGCAAACCCCTGCACATGCTCCTCTCCTGTGCAGAGCTCAGGCTAGCCTTAACAAGTTTTCCTGGGATTATCTGGTTGCTGCCAGCCACTGTAGCAGAGTTGAGTGTAGTCATCCGTGGTAAAAGGGCTTAAGCTGTCCAAATTCTGTACAATCACAGTCTGGCAGAAGCTGTACCATTATGAGCAGTTTTATGCTGGCGTGAAAGGGACTGAGCTGTGTGAACTCTGAATCCTGCTGTAGCAGTTTGAGATGCCTGTTCCCACCACGGGGTCAGCAGAAGGCAGCATGTTCCCACCCTTCAGCCATCCCACTGCCACACACCAGGGGGTAAAGCTAAATTCTGGACTGGCATCACCCTTGGAGCCACCCCAGTACAGCTCCCTTTGCTGTAAGTGCAGCTGGAGCCTGGTCATGTCTGAAAGCATCCAGCAGGACTTGGCAAAGCTTGTCTGCCACAGCCATGGGGCCACTGGAGGCTCGTCTCCTGATGGTTGTGGCCACCAGGAATGAGGAGGGGTGTGTGGTCTCTGGCAGGCAGCTCTGTTCCTGCACTAGGTACATTTCTACCAGCAAAACTTCATTCTTAGTGGTTCAGCTTGTTTGGCTGGTAGGACAAGAATGTGCTTTTCCCAAACTAGTACATGTTTCTTTATATAGTTCAACTATTCTTGGGGTATTTTGTTAATGTAATGTATTTTAATTCCTGTGTCCAGGAAGCCTCCCCCCTTTTTAGACATGCCTTGACCTGGAAGCATTGGGCAAGTTTGGCTGTATAACAGCAAAACTCGAGAGATACAGCTCGGGGGGGGATGGGTCCTATACAGGTGGTTGTGGGGTTTTTTTGCCTTTCCCTGGATACCCCCTGTTCTGGGAGCTGGGGTAGGACAAGAGGCACTGTCTTTTTTTAAATGCTCTAACATGCTTCTGTGGTTTTTCCCCCAGTTGTTCTGCTGGCACTGACGTGCTTGATCTTTGCTGTTCGGCTGGGACTAGTCACATGGAGACACTGGAAGAGACCACTGGAAGTGTCAGGAACCCCAGGTCCGTCAGGCACAGTGGCCTGAGAGCTCTGGCACATTGTGGCAGATACTTGAAAGGGAGAGAAAAGAACTGGGCATCTGCTGGTCCTTCCTTCCTGTATCAGTTGCCTTCTGCTCTTCTCTCTTATTCTCCATTCCAAACGCAGATGTCTTGTGTCTGCCAACGCATCTTGCTCCCACGTTCTCTTGGATCAGCTACTCACAACCCTGTCTTGAATTCCTTTGGTTTTACCCTGGAAAAGCTCAGGAAAAGGTCCTGAGCAGCCCCGTGCACCTTCATGGTGCCCAGGCTGTGGCTCTCTTCTCCTGCCAGTGCTAGGAGGGCTGCCAACAGGCACTCAGCTGGCTTGCACACACTGTTGTCCTTTCCTTAGTAAGATCTGCGCTTTCCTTGAAGTGCAGATCCCAGTGAAGTGTCCCTGGCATTCCAGGGGAGCAGTGGGAGGTCTGTCATTCCCTTGGCCGTCGGTGCTGAGCATCCTCAAGCCCGGTGCTGTCAGCAGATCTCCTGCAGGCAGCCGCTGCTCCTTTTCCTGCTTCTCTTCAGCGTGACAGGAACAGATACTACAGCTTGATACCTGCCTTTGCAGTGTCAGCTCTGATGTTTGACACTCAAGGGGGCAGGAGGAGTGACTGAAGATTTCTGACACGAATGTTTTGCCTTTCCTTGAGCTGTGCACAGCTTGGGCTGGCTGGGTGTCTCTTGCTGGGGGATGGTTTGTGGCTACTCTGGAAGGAGGTTAGATGCACAGATGAGCTGGTACCTGATCCAGGGTGAAGCCTGATGCTTCAAAGGAAGCCTGCTCTAAAAAAAAAGGAAAATTGAACCAGTAGAGCGAGTTCATCCTGGATCAGTGCTTTCTCATGTGGCTTCACCGCTTCTGAGTTGGGATTAGGAAGCCTAAAACTAGATTGACTGAATTGTTGGACCACTGCCTCTCCTTCCTGTGCCTAATCAAGAGCTGGTGGTGTCTCACAGGTGTCTGGAAAGTCTTTCTACAGTGCAGGTGCTTTCAGATGTTGAGCATCTTGCAGTACTATTAACAAAGCTAAATTCTAAAATAACATGTGCTGTTGTTTACATTTAGCAAAAACCAAAAGCAGTGTAATGCAATTCCTCTCATCATTCTGGTGTGGTTTTTTAAAATTTTCAAATAAATCAGCTAATTCTACTGCTCTGCCACTGACTCTGTAAATCATCTAAAGCAACTGTCCTGGCTCCCACCTTGCTCATGCCCAGGGTTCCAGAGTGACTCTGGTCCCTTGTTGGGATCCCATGGATGTAGCTGCTTCCACTGATCTTCAGCCTTAGAGGTGAAGAGTTGGAGGATGTAGATTGCCAGGTATGATTTAAATTCCTTTGTCCAGCACGCTGTTCATTAAGTTTGTGTTTTATAAGCTCTGCCTCCCAAGAGCCCAGCTAATAAATTCCCAGCAGCCTCTCCATAAGCTGCCTTCTTTAATACAGTGGCATTAAATCCACTGGCATGGGGATTAAGGGGTCCAGGCAAGGTGGGAAGCTGCTGTGAGGTTGTGCAGCGGTTAATGCACGGGAAGGTTTTGCATCCTCCCGAGCAAGAGCGCTGCAAACAGCTCCTGGGCCGGGGCAGCTGCACTGCTTTTCCACAGGGCATTAAAAAACGCCTTCAGGAGGTTTCTTGGTGTCTGTACCTCGTGTCTGCGCTGGCCAAATGACCAGAAACTATCCCACAGAATGCAATTAATTATCTGGGGAGGGTCGACAGGGCTTCTGCAGAGGGAGGTCATGTCTCACAAACCTCCTGGAGTTCTCTGAAGCACTCAAAAAGCACAGGCGAGGGTGAACTGTCTCATATTGCCACTGGCTTCTGCAGGGGCACGAAAGCTGTCACGGAAATCAAAGCCCTCCCACTGGTGATTCAAGATGGGAGGCAGAAGGGGGTGTTTCTGCAGGAAGGGAGGTTGCTGGTGCCATGTGTCATGGGCTGGATGAGATGGTCACTGAAAACTCAGGGATTGCTTCGTGATGGACAGTTATTTGGGATGCCAAAGGAGGAGGTAGGCTGGGGAATTGCCAACAGCTGTTATGGAGCTGAAAGAGGACAGAAGTCATTGCAGGGGTGCACCAAAGGGTGCTGTGCTTCACTTTGCAAGTGGCACGCTCTCATCTGGCCCCTGCCACTCGGGCACGAGAGCTTGGGGCGTTGGCAGCTGTTCTCACCCAGGCATTTCCACATCTGGCAGCGGTAGAGGTAAAGCCTGTATCAGGAATGGTTGGGAAAGAGTGGAACTCAGAGCACCCTCCAGCCTCTCTAAAGCTACTGTGCACCCATATCTTGAGGGCTTTGTGCAGGTCTGGTCCTTGCACTCCCAGGAGATTATTTAGGGTTTGGGAAGAGCGATGGCATCAGGGGGTGAGAGGCCTCCCTGCCCATCCGTGCTTCCCAGGGCTGAGGAGGAGTGTGAGCCCCTTCCCCACAGGCACCTTGATGTGGTGGCACAGGGCTGGGTGCTGCTCTTCCCCCTGCTCTCACCGCTCCAAAACCAGGAGAGACTCAAAGGCCCTTTTCTGATGAGGCGCTGCAGCAGCACCCGTTTAATCTTTGCAGACCTCCCTGTGAGAAAGCACTTGATGACTGCCCTGAAATGATAATGCGGAGCTACCCCAACCCCCTCATTTGGCCACCCACGAATAATTTCTTGGTCCCCAAAACCCTCTCAAAGCCCTATTTTCCCGTAGCTGGTGCAGACAGATGTTCCCACAGCTGTCCCAGCACACGAGGCTTCAGCCAGCTTTGGGAAAAATGGCTTTTCTTGCATCTGCAGCACAAACAGGAGCCTAAAAATAACCCACCTGCCCCTTTTTCTTTCAGTGGGCAGGGGGAAAAGCAGATGAAAAATGTGTGACCCTTCCTCTTCCACACTTGCAGATAAAGACAGCTTCAAGACTATTTTTAAAGGCTTTTTTTCCCCCTGAAATGCCTTATTTTCACTTGTCTTTCCAAAACCACCAGTACACAGTTTTGCCCACAAAAGATTTTTCTTTCAGCAGAGCTGCATTCAAAAGCTGGAAGCTTGCCAACCTTTTAGCAAAAAAATAATCATTCCAGCCTTTTTTTTCCATGAGCAATTCTGGGATTTGTGTGAATTTTACAGGATTTAAAATTTCTTGGAAAGCTGGTGGCCTTCAGAACCCAAGGCCTGAAAAATTAGTTTAGTGTGTGAAAAGGTGGTTCTGAAAAGGTTCGTGTGCCTCGTAGCCCAGCCTGGGATGTGACCCGAGTTCCCTGGACCCACGAGGCTGGAAGATGGATGGGGCTGCTCCTTATCCCCTTCTCATCCTCTGGAGAGATTCCCTCTGTGGCTACACGGGGAAATAGGGAAAAGCAGGGTGATCTGTAAAACACCACTGGGAAGACAACATCAGTGCCATGTCCAGGGATGCTCAGGGATGCTCCTTCCTCAGTCTGGGGCCAGCTCCTGCCCAGGCAGCCTCCATCTGAGGAAGACCCATCAGTTTATCACAATTTTTCCACAGGGATGTATCGGCTGTGTTGGATATTTCTGAGTCTGCTAGGCTGTTGTTTTCAGTAAAAGTTTCTGTGAAAATCTGATTCAAAAGAATGTTGTATGGGAGAAGTTGTGAGGCAAGGGAAATACGCATTTGAACTGAGAAAGCAAATGTGTTAATTCAAAAGGAAATTTTTTTTAAAATGAGGTTATAAGACCCTGGGTCAGGCCCTCATTAAAGCCCACGCAGCTTCCAGAGAAAACCATGCTTCATTTCTTGCCTTAGGACTCAGCTGGCTCCTCTTCAGCCGTGGTGAGAGCTGATGGGAGGCTGGGATCTGGGCAGCTTCCCATTGACACCTCCCGCCAGAGCTGCCTGCTCTGGGCAGTGCTCCCCGGACCTCATCCTGCCCACAGCCCCAGAGCACTGCACCCCCTCGTGATGCTCCTGGTTACAGGGCTCAGGCAGGGTCCAGGCAGGAGCCTCTCCCGCTGGGCTCCCAAGAAACAGAGCACCCAGGCAGAGGAGACGTGGTACAGCCTAATTTGTTCTTGGCTTAATGCTACCCTCAGGACTAATTACTTTATATTAAAGCATCTGTGGAAAGGAGTAACAAATAAAAAAAAGCTGAGCCTGCTGGAGAGAAGAGATGTTACTCCACGATGCAAAGCACCAAAACAGAAAGCAGCATTGCTTTCCATGCGCAGGTGAGAGCCAGTTTGCAGACCCAGCTCCTGGCTGCAGCCAGGGCCGAGGGGCACAGGGGGACACAGGGACTGCTGCAGAGATGTGGGCACAAGTGGCACCAGCCACGATGGCCACCAGCAGCAGGGAAACAGGGAAACAGGAAAACACTTCTCATGACACCTTGGCAGAGGAGCGCTGGCCCTGGCGAGGAAACACAAGGACAGCTGGCTCAAAACGTGGTACCCCAAGCACCCCGAGCCCAGCCCTCGCTGGCTGCACCTCCATTTCCCTATCTGCCATGCAGAGATGAACAAGACAAACCTCTCTGTGCAGGGCTGCGAAGGACTCCGGATGAAAGCGCGGAATACAAACGAGGATGATTAAAGACAGCAGCGCCCTTTGCTATGCACGCGGTCTAAACACGCTGGGCCATCCCGGGCTCTTTGAAAACTGTTAGATGTTTTCCAGCTAAATATTTATTTTATCCGCCGGGACAGCCCCGTGTCGGGAGATCAGCTCGCTCCCTCTGTCAAAGGCATCTCAGCAAAGGGTTACTGGGGCAGGACTCATGCATGGGCTGAACATGTGGGAAAAAATGCTGGAGCAGCCCCAGAGCCTGACCCTGCTCCCAGCAGAGCTGGGACACCGCTCAGAACATGCATTGGCTGTGTGATAGCGCCATGGGCATTCCCTGCTGGAAAATTTGACTCAGAACCCTTGAATAGCCACACAGGGATGCTGTGTTTTTTCCCCTCCTCTTTGGGAAGCAAGGGTCATGAAGGCTTTTGGCCAAGAAGATGGTAAAATGTGATGTTTAATAAATCAAGAAGGGATGTTGCCTGCTCAGGATGGGACTGTTTAGGGAGTGCTGGAAGTGACAGTGGCATTAGCTGGTAACTTGGTTTGTCTCAACACTGTTCTAGTAAAAACATGAGCTTGGAAAAAAAAGGGCATTACTGAAAAGTATTTAGCTTAAGTAAGTGGCCCATGACATATTTTTATCCAAGAGAGAAAAAGGAAGTTGTGTTTGTGCCTGTGGTTGCCATTGCTTCCCCTGGTGGCAATGCCTATTTTGCCACCTATTTTGCAGGGACAGAAGAGAGGAATATTTTGCTGTGAAATGGTCTCGGGGCTGAGAGGAGCACAGGGACTGAGCAAAGATACCTGAGAGCTGTGTCAGACCAGTTTGGGAGCCAGGGCCTGGATTTCCTTGTCCTAATTCTTTGCCTTAAACCTGTTAAAAATAGCATGGACAAAACACCTGCATAATGCTGTTGTTTTGGGCTGTGGTCTGGGCCAAAAATGCAGCCTCCTGGGAGACCCACTGTGTTTCCCCTTGTTTAGGGGGGGCTGTTCCCCCTGCAAATACATTTCTTCCCAATCCTACTACCCTTGGCATGAGAAGGTTCCCTCCAGGAGTGGCAACGTACTCAGTAAGAAAAGCCCCATCAGACAGAAGCTCATCACAGACGCCTTTAGAGAAGACCAGAAGTCACAAGGAGACACCCACTGCCTGCCTGATGCCACCAGCAAGGGCAAAGTCATGGCTTAGGGTTGCACGTGTCCTCCATCACTGCTGGAGCAGGTAGAGGTGTTCCATGAGGCATTTTTGTCTGATGGCTCCTCGATACCCAGGATAGGCCCTACGCACCAGTCATGCCAGGCACGTTCCTGCCCTGATGCACCAAAACCACTGTTTGGATGCTTCTGACACCTCCTTGGGGAGACACCACCCAATCTGCCTTGGGACACTGCATTTATGTATCTCTTTAGGTTGTCACTCCATCAGGAACACCATCTCTCCGACCTGGAGCTGTGGGCTCACCTAACCAAAAGCTGATGGGAAATGACGGACAGACTGTCCATGCAACACTAGCCAGAGGAATGTATCCTGCTCAGAACAGCAAGAAGAAAAGCTGCTAGTGTGGTTTAATGGGATGGATGGAAAACCAGGAAAAACACTGTTGTGGTTCCTCAGACAAGAACATCTCGTTCAGCCAAATGCAAAGGTGTGCCCTGAGGACACTCCTGCAGAGACAAGGAGACGCGGTGATGGCAGCAATGTTGGTGCCTGGCTGGGAAAATGTACAGGAAGCATTCGAGAATTATCACAGCTTTACCACAAAACATATGCAGGCAGGGTAGGAATGAGGTCAGGACTTCTGCAGCATCTGATCCTTTTCCCTCTTCTTCCAGCACTGGCACTGCGCGGAGGAGGGGAATGTGATGCTCCTGCCCGTATTCCAGGCTGAGGGCAGGGAGGATCCCTGCTGCCCTTTGGGAAATTTGGTCTCATGGCTGCTACCAGACTGAGGTGTCCCCAGTGCTGGAGCTGCTCCAACCTACAGTGGCACTGGGGACACTGATGTCAGGCAGCAGCTGCTGCCTGACCCTGAAGCAAATCCAAACCCTGCAGAGCCAGCCACGGCTGCTTATGGATTGCTTTGCTCTCTGCAGCAAGTTTTTGAGCGCACTATCAGTTGCGTGTTATCAGCTTGTGCAGGGAGAAGCTGAAACGAAGCAAAAAGCCATCCCCAAAATGCCCATGATGCTGCCGTTTGCGCTGCTGAGCTGTCCTGGTGACCTCGCTCAGACACTGCATCCATGTCCCTGTGTGGGATGCCAATCCTGCTCACCACCCCCTTTTCTGCCTGAAAACCTGTCCCTGGGGCTTCCCCCGAGGGTATAAACCAGGCAGAGATGTGGATGCATTACAAATGTGAGCTTCTTAAGCAGCCAGGAATTGCAGCCCAGGCCCTGGGGTGTGTGCCTGAAGCACCACTCCACAAAGCCTGCGCTAAAACCGGGCCAAGTTTTAATCTGCTCTCTGGATACTGAGGGCAACCTGCACGTAGGCATCCACTCACGGGGGCAGAGAGCTTGCTGCAGTCAGCTGAGATGATTTCAACTGGCATGAGGGTGCAGTGAGATGGGTTTTTTCCAATATTAATGAGCCCTTACATGCTTCATTCTGTTAAATAGGAGGAAGTGAGCAGCATGAGGTGTCCTGGGGCTGGCTTAGCACCAGCCCTCATGCTACATGAAACTCAAGCTCTTGAGAGGTGAGCTTTAGCCCTACCAAAAAGCTCCAGTGTTGAGTTTAAAAAATGCTTTGCTCCCACCCACTCAGGGATTGCAGATGTGTTGCTGGATGGGCAGGCAACAACAACTTCAGGAGCTCAGCCTGGCCGATGGGGCTATCCAGTGCCTGAGGGCAGGAAAACAGCTCACAGCAAGACTGGGACCTGGGGCTGGCATAGAGTCCACACCAGGAAGGCCCTAGAGCACCTCTAGGATGAGACTCACTTGTGGGGTTTCCCATGATGTTACCTTTGACGTGTCAGTCAGAGAAGCCCATGGAGAAAAAGGAGCTTCCATTTCTCGCCCTCTTCCACTGATGCTGTCCAGATGCAGAAGTGGTTGAGCCTCTCGGAAGATGCAAGGCTTGGCATAAAGGGTTGGGCTTCCTCACTGGCTCCAGCAGCCTCCTAAAGGCTGTTTCCTCATTACTCATCTCCTCACACCCCTCTATAAACCTCTTGATCTTCAAAAGTCTCTCAAACGCTCTTGGTGCCAGGCAGGACTGGAGCAGCTGCCAGCACCCTGCCTTCCACGGCATTGGGATGGAAATGGTCAGGGAAATGACTCCGACTCGGCTGGTGAAACAAGAATCTTTGTCTCCCTTTTCCCTCTTCTGATAGAAAGGCAGTTCTTTTCCTGAGCCATGGTGGGATCTCCTGTCTTCCAACACTGATCAATCACAAATCAAAGCAGTGCTGGGTCTTCACCTTCCGGAACAGCACTTGCTGCGAGCAGCATCTCCAGCAGACATCACCCATGCTCTGCACCAGATCCCAGGATCTGCTCTGGGCTGAACATGGTGGCTGGGCAAGGCTAAGTGACATCACAGCCCAAAACTCTGACTGTGGTTCCCCAGCTTTGTTTGTTTCTCCTCTGCATGTCCAGGAAATTATTTTTTAAGAGGCCTGGACAGTGCCATGGATTTAAGGGAGCGCATGGAGCTCCCAGGCCAACCCAGGAAATACTGGGGGCCTGTCGCTTCAGAAGAAACATCTCCCTGAAACCCTGTGAAAACAATCCCATTCCCCTGTGGGCAGCAGTGATCTGGCTTGAGATGTCTTTAAGGTGGGCCTGATCATTTTGTTCCACTGAAATGATTCTAACCAAGTCTGGGAGGGTGGCAGTGCCCAAAATGCCACATCTGAGAAGAGCCCTGGCTTCTGACTCCTGCCAAGCCAATCTCTTTGCTCAAGCTTTCCCAACCAGGGTGTGTAGAGCAGTAGAGATCCTCTTGAAAGCTCTTGACAGCTTGTCAAAGGAGAGGCTGTGTGTGCTGAAGGCATCCATGACACGGAGTACAAGCCTCTCTGGGGGTTTTGTCCTGCAAAACTGGATTTCAGGAAAGACTTGTTGTTGGGCAATGTTTTCTGTCTTTGCCACGGGGGGTTGAACAGGCTTCAAAAAGAGCAACAAATGCAAAAACCCATTGGCTGACTCATGGGTCGGAGGCTTCAAGATGAGACCCCCACACACACTTTGCAAAGACAACACAGGAGATAATCAGGCAGGAAAACCTTGAAAATCCCTTTTCCAGCCGAAGCTCTGTCCCTGGGTAGCTCTCTTGCACGGTTAGAAAGCCTCTCCACTTCCATGCTGTACATAAACACATGCCATATTCCCCTTCAGAGGGTGATAAACACACTTTTAACTCTAAGTGTGTTTATCTGCTGGCTGACAAGCTCTGCTTAAGAGCTTAGTTTGCTGAGTCCTGAAGAGGCATCCTCCCTCCCGATGCCAGGAGGGTGCTGGAGTGTGTCTGGTGCTCCACGGGGGCAGCCCTGTCACTCAGCCCACCCAGAGCTTCAGCTCCCTGCAGCTCCACAAGCTCTGGCTGCATTTTATTTGACAGGACGACCTGTCTGAGCCCATGGGAGGGCAGGGCTGGCTGGGGCTGGCGCTTGCCTTTTGGAGGGGTGAAGGAGGAGGCACAAACGCTGCGGTCTCTTGCTGTGTCCGCAGGTGCTGAAGCTCCCAGGACGCTTTTGGAAGCGTTTGCCCACAAACCGTGTGCCCATGTGGTTGGAGAGGGGAAAAGTGTCCTCCTCCAGCTCAGTCCTGGTCAGGGAAAGCTTGGACATCCTCTGCACAGGAGGATGAATCCTCCGTGAGGGCGAATCAGGGCAAACAAGGACCTTCCAGGCAGGGGGCAAAGGATCGTGCCTTTTGCTCCGTCTGCTCAACATCCTCTTCCTCGATGCATTTCCTACTGCGTTGCAATACAACCTGGGGTTCTTCAAACCCCACTGCCACTGCCCATTCTGCTTTGCCGCTGTGGAAAGCACTCCCCGAATAGGAAAACATCCGTTCTCCTTCCACCTTGGGCTGCAGCTGGAAATGTAGCTCAAGAGAAACCGGCTCTGGCTGTAAGAGGGATTTCTTGGGAGGGCGTAGAGCACCATCTAGTGAAGGCTAGCGAGGGGCCCATCACCGGGCTGGGGCCAGCTGCGTCCCGGAATCATAGAATCACAGAATTGTTTGTGTTGGCAAAGACCTGTCAGGACGCCGAGTCCAACCATTAACCCAGCACTGCCAAGCCCACCACTAAAACACGTCCCTAAGCGCCACATAAAAGCGTTTCTTGAACACTTCCAGGGACAGTGATTCCCTGGGCAGCCTGTTCCAGTGCCTGACCACCCTTTCAGTGGGGAATATTAAGTTAGTAAGACATGACTTGCCCTTCGAGAGCCCTTTCTGGCTTTAACTGTAGGTGCTTGCACCTTTAGGTAGGCACTGAGCAGGATCCTGCTTGTCTTCTCCCAGGGTTTGCACAGAGAATATTTGTCTCACCAGCAGAAAAAGTGGAAATTAGAAGGCAGTGCAGCTTCTTGTGGCTCATCTTTTTCCAGCTTTCTCCTGTCCCTTCCGGAGGGAACAGGGCAGCTGGGGCTTGTGTGCAGACAAAAACCAAAAGTCTTGCTCATAGCTGAGCACAGCTGAGCTGGGCATTGCTGCCACAGCTGAGCAGAGCCCTTTGTCAAAGGGCCTGGGGAGAATTTCAGGTCCTTGAGGTTTGGATCTCAAATTGTTTTATTCTAGGAAACCTTAAAAGCACCCAGACCCCCTTTCCTGGTGCTCTTTTGTATTGTGTGACCTCTCTCGGTCTGTGACTTTGGCCTGAGAGGTGGAGAGCCAAGACCCCCTCTCAAAGGCTGTGAGATGCTGCCCACCTGCCCCTGCAGCTGCTCTAATTAAAACCTCAGGGATGAGTTAACATGGCTTTCATTTTTTATGGATGTGTTTGAAGTGCCTCATTGCTTTGGGCAGTCTGGGCTGTAATTAAGTTATTAGCAAGGAAACTTAAAGCTTTACAATCACCCTTTATGACAAAATATCTCAGAGAGCTGTCAAGCAGGTTTATTAGAAAGTGAAAATGCTTTTTGGTGCCAGAGCAGTCACAGATGTCCGAGGACAAGTCCGTGACGGCAAATCCCTGCCAACAGCCCTGGCCAGGAGCAGCCTGTCCCGTGATGAGCTGCCCCATGGGTTGCTGGCTGGCTCTTCTTCCAAGGCTGCTCCTTTGGGGCAGCACTGCTCTGATGAGGGGTTCATCCTGGTGTCTGTACCTGGGATCTTCCTGGTGGGATGTGGCAGCCCCTGCTCCAAGCTCTGTTGCCTGTCCACGCCTTCCTGAGGTGAAGGCCAATTGTCTCTATGCAGCTCCTGGCTATAGTCCTGCTCCTACCTCAGGATATGGTGCTTGGCCCTGAATTATTCCAACCCCTTAACAGGATCTCCAAGGCTGGAATCAGCTCTGCACCTACAGCGCAAAGTCTCTTCCAATGCCCCTGTCCCCAAATCCTGCTTGGCTGAAATAATCCATGTAAACAACTTCCTTGCAAGCATACTGAATGTCTGCCCTTGCCACACCCCTTGGCAGAGCTGAAGGTGCTCATGCTGGCTCAGGGCATTTTGGGGATGCTCTTAAGGCCACCCCATGCAAAGCAGGACCCCAAGGGAAGGACGGGCTGAGCCCTGGCGTCCCTTCTGTCCCCTTCCCAAGGCCACGGTGGGGCCATTTGCTGGCCGCGCAAAACCCTCTAGAGGGAGCCCCGAGCCCAGACATCCCCGGGCGAGGTCCCACCAGGTCACGAAGATGCTCTGCGCGTGTTCAGATGGAGGTTTTGTGCGGGTTTTGTTGTTCCTTGGGGGTTTTTTTCTTACGGCTCCACACAGCTTTAATGACACCATCGGCCGCGACCGTGGGTTCGCCTGCCCTCTCCCAACATTCCTGCATGTGCCCATCTCCCCAGGCGCCTCCTCACCCACCTCCTGCATCTGTCCCCCTTGGACCTCGCTGAAGAGGGCTGAAATCACCGTGGGGAAACCTCCTCCCATGATGTGTCCGAGGGCACTGCGCTAACGGAGGGCACTTCACTGCCCTGGCCCCCAAAGCCAGCCCTGGTGGGGAGCATTTCGGGGCAGCAGCACTTGCTGGCACTTACAGCTCTTCTCACAGCAGCGCCCCAGGCCCTGGCTGGCTGCTGGGCAGTCCCCAGGCTCTCCCGTGCAAGGAGCACGGCTTTGCTTCCTCACAGAAGGGGCCCTGCGGCTCTCAGCGGTGGCTCCGTTCCCAGCCCGTGCTGCCAGCCAGCCCAGGGCGAGCAGGAGCGAGCTTCCCACGGCGAGCTGCTGGGAAATGGCAAGGACAGGCCTTTTGTCGCTGCCTGGCAGGCTGAGCACGGTGCATGGAAAGGGACACTCTGAACACTGTGCTTCCAACCAGAGCCTGCCCTGGACCTGCTCACTCGGTCCAGCAATGGGTCATCGTGGACCCCTGCAGCCTCTGTGCAGGAGAGACAGGTCCCACCCGGGTGTTCAGCCAAGAGCAGCTCCGAGTAGTTTCTAGCAGAAGTCTCTAAGCTCTCTCTTCCCCTATTTGGCATGGGTGATACAGAGCTCACAAAGGCTTCTTTAGTTGTTCCTTCTGCTTCTTGCATGGGTTTCCCCTTTCAGCAGGTGGGCACAAACAGGAGGTCCTGCAGGAGACGCTGGATGGGGTGGTATTTCCAGGATTTGTATGTGCACACGTATAATAAAGGCACGGGCATGGGCAGCTGCTTCCATTAGTCTCCAAGTGTGTCCCGTGGTTTGACTGCACATGGAACAGCAAAAGTCACCTGAGCTCCAAAGGCAGCTGGGTCTGTCCCGCTGCAGACCCTCCCAAGGGAGTATCCCACCTCTCCTCCCACCCCTCTGTCCTCCTTCTGCCTCTCTGGACCTCTGGGTCACCCGTGCCCAGCAGATACCCTGGCATTCCTAGGCCATGTATCCGAGCAGCCACCAGGGGAATTGGGAATGGCAAGGGAAGCTGCACAGTGCCATTGGAGCAGCTGCCCTTACCAGCTAGGCTCTGTCTGTGGTAGCTTCCAGCAAGGCTTGCAATGGCTCTCTTCTCCATCCTCATGATTCCCTCCTCCTCCTCAGCTGCTTGCAACATCAAAGCCCTGAAGTCTCCACTCCTCCATTCTCAGATCGGGTTTAGCAGTTAGTGAAGGATTTATGTCGTGATAGGACAATCATTGATGCCTGTAGGAATGAGTCTCACGGATATTAACCATACTGGGATCAAGGCCCTGCTGGTTTGCCTTCTCCAGCCTGGCTGGGTCTTCCTTCCTTTCCTGCCCATTCCTTTATTCATTTACAAGTCCTGTGAAGTCCCAAGCGACATCTGATTTCCATCCAGTTGGACAGCAAACTTACATTTTTCTCACGGTCTCTGTGCTCTTGTGCTTTGGGTCTCTGCCAGGCACTTCACATCTCTAACTTGCCTCTTTTTTTTTTTCCTTTCAGACCTCGTTGCTCGGGTCCTCCCTCCCTCTTTCCTCCCAGCCTTTAAAGGAAGCAAAATAAAAACCGTCGACAAGAAGAGCCAGGCTCCTTCCAGGGCTCCCCAGGGATGGACCCGCTCCCCTCCCTCCATGCCAAGTGGCCCAGAGATGCTTTCCTGCAGTCCCAGCAACAGCAGCTGCTCAACTTCCTGCTTCAAAAGTGAGAAATGTAGCAGCCAGTGCTGATGAAAGGGGCTGCTCTCCCTCTCCCTCCCGTTTTGCTCAGGGCTCTGCCGTCACTCGGGTGCAAACCGCTGCCCCCAGTCACTTGCCACTGCCAGATACCCTGCACGTCACTTCTCTTTCCCAAAATTCTGGGTAACTGCTCTCATTCTGGGGGGCCAAGTGCATGTTCCTCTCCCCAGAGGCGGTGGTGTTCTGCTGCTCACCCACTTCCAGCCATCTCGCAGAGGGAGCAATGCAATAAGTACCCTCAAACTTACTTCCTTTCCCACCGCCCCACGGCCTTTCTGCTTTCTGCTCTGCTGGCAGCAGGGTGGGAAAGAGACAGGAGCACATCCTGGTTTCCCCCTCCCCAAACCTCTTTCTTCCCAGGACTTCTTCCCTTTGACACCCATCTGGCCATCTGTGGATGCAGGGATGACACAGAGATGCTGACCCAGGCACCAAACTCCAGCGTGGTAGAAACTCCTGCTGGTAGCAAAGCCTTGGAGCTGGCTGAAGGCAGCAGAGACCAAGGCAGTTTCCCTAAAATACCCCAAAAGCCACCAGCCACAAGAGCACTCACCACTCCCATTAGCTGCTGGCGCTCAAAGGCACCACAGCTATGTTGGGATTGGGGCTTTGCTAGTGATCCACGCTGGAATGGAGTGCCGTGGTGGCTTTCCTTCTGCTTGGAGACAACCTTGAAGCCGAGTGAATCTGAAATAGTGAATATATCTTCCTGAAACAGTGAAAATATCTTCCTGGATCAGATGTTTCCTGGGCTGCTGGGGCTGTGCACCCCCTTCTCACATACAGGCAAGCGTGTGGAAATCTGCTCTTGTGCCACGACTTACTTTGATCCCAGTGAACTTTGCTCCCTCTTGATTTCCTCCACAGGAAACAGAGTCCCACGGGTCAAAAGGTCTCCCTGTTTTACGCAGAGGAATTCTTGTGGCAGCATAGATACACAGCCTTGCCATGCAGACTCAGCCACTTTTTCTAGGAAAAACGATCGATATTTAAATTACATCATGTTTTGAGTCAAAAGTAGGAGTTTTGCGCAAGCAGCTGAGCCTGCCCTCAAGTTTTTAAGGGCATGAGGAATCTCACCAGTCAGTGATGACTGAAGGCAAAGGCTGCTCTTCCCTTTGGGTTGGGCATTTTCTGCACCTGCTCGTGGAGATGCCTAGTTGAAGCCTGGCAATTGCAGAAATGCCTGTCATGTTACAAAACAGCAAAAGATGCACTTGGTGTTTTTTTTCAGACTGGAATAATTGGTTTCTGCATCCCAGAGGATGACAGGAATCTGCTGAGACAGCAATAAGGGCATTTTGATGAAACTGGAAAGCATCATTTTCTCATTTTCCTGGTTGACGAAACTCTTATGTGTACGGGATATGTGACCTTACCTCTCCTCCTTACCCCAAGCCGTCCCCCTGTGCCTGGGACAGGTTTGTGGGGTGCCACCACAGCACCCTTGCCCCAGCCTCTGCCTCGGTCAGTCTTTCCACCACATTAAATAGGCTTCTCTCAACATTTTCCTTGACTTTAGGCAAAATTGCAAAGGCAGCAGGTTTCACCCCATTCCTAGGACTCATCCCCCAGCACTTCCTGAGGCAGACTGGACTCCCGTGCCAGCCTTTCAGGAGAGGTTAGGCTTGAACCTGCTTGTCAAAGAAGAGTTTAGGACGCTTAAGCCTGACTCATTTCTTTTCCCTCCCTGCTGTGAATCAGTTTTACTTCTTTTTGCTGTGCTGCCTGAAGCAGCTGTGGGCTGAGCTTGGTGCAGAGAGCCGGGCATTCGAGCACTTGCCCTGGAGCTGGGGGGACCTTGGTGCCTCCCTGGGTGGCTGTATCCTGCACAGCACCTCAGGCCACACCAGTGGTGCTATTTGGTGTCATCTAATTTTAACACACCACCAAGAGACTCTTCTGGCTGTGTGCTGTGGAGACTGGAGGCAGAGGCAGGCTGGGTTATGCCAGAGGAGTATTGCTTCCCACACGGGCAGGTCGGCGCAAGGCGCTGGTGCAGCCTTGCGGTGCCAGAGCACTGCGGCTTAGCAAAGTCTCTGCTCAATTACTGGGATGCTGCAGGGAGGGGAGCCTGCCCCTTCACCTCTTTTGCCTGTTATCCTCCTTTTGTGACCATCTGTGGAGCCTAGACAGGGCTGGGACCCACACAGAGAGCTTCCCCTTATTTTTAGCTGCCTGGATGGAAGTCGAGAGTGCTCCATGGCTCACCCGGTTCCCTTGCACGAGGAGGAAGCCTTCCTTTATTGCTCCCCTCTGTGATACCTTTGTGTAAAATGAGCCCTGCTGGAATGCAGCAAATCCCTCTTTCAGGGAATTTGCTGCGTGAGGCATCCTGCAAGCTTCCTTTTTCCCCTTTTTCCCCCTTTTTTCCCCCCCTGTTGCATCTGCACCACATCTCTGCTCCATAGGGGCACCTGGAGGCCATGCTGTGGTTCCAGTGTGGCTGGAGTCGGGTTTGCATCTGAAACAGAAATCAGTAGTAGGAGTAACAATGAAAAAGAAGATGAAGAAAAAGGAGGAGAAGAAGAAGAAGAACAGCAACAACAATGAGAAGGAGAAGAACACAAGAGAAGGACCTGGAGTGAAGCAGTGAGGGCACGCGACGCACTTGGGTGACGGTGTGTTTTAGCCCCTCTCTATTTATACTCCATCATTTTTGTTATTGATCTTGGAAAGAAAACAGAGGAGAAGTGTGAATCTGAATTCAAGATGCTTTACAAGAGCTTTACACCCGCTCAGTGTACCTGAAAGCCTGGTTTTCAACAGGTCTCTCGTGGATTGTCTGATGTCTGATATGGGACGGGATAACCCACAGCCAGAGCCATCAGTAGGGTTATTTTTTAATTTTATGACCACTCACCATTCTCTGTGAAAAAACTATGGAGCCTTAATGACAGTCTTGGAGGGTTCTACCCTCTGCAGTGTCTTGCTGAAATCAGGAAAGGAGTGTCCCAACTCAATGGAGACAGCAGGACCATGCCAGAGGGTGTGTGACAGTAATAAATCTTAAAAGTGTCACAGTCCCTCCTAGGAAAAGTGGAATAAAAGAGTCCAAAACTTTGGGGGGTTGGGGCAGAAGTGGTTTCAGCAGCATGCTAATCCCTGATATTTATTAGAACTTTAAATCAGTGCTTTAAAAATAGGTCCTGTGATGATGAAACATGCTGTCAGGAAATGTCATTCAATGTGTGACACGGCAGATGGAGATTTATATGGTAACACCTAATGATTTTAATGGGGGTTCTGCCTAAAATGGGACTTGGTGCTAAAAATCAAACTCTACAAGGTTACAGCGAGTGCTGGGCTACCGCTGGCAGAGCCTTGCAAACAGAGGAAACTCTGTGGCGAGCGCTTGGCGACAGCACTGAGACATTGCAGCCGTAAAACCTCGAGGCACATCTCCAAAATGCAGTGTGGGACTGTGCATGAAAGACTTCAGGGATGTCCTGGGCAGGATGAGCCCCGGGCACACTGAGGGTCTGGCGTGGGGACACGTATGGCTCCCATTCCTCGAGTGATGTTGCAAAGAAAGGATTAAGAATAGGCTTATTTTGGTTGCAGACAAACCACTAGCAACTGGAAATAAACAGGCGAGACATCAGCTCCCACTGAGCTTTGAATAAAATGCAGGATTTGAAAAGAATAGTTGTTTGTTTCAAGCACAACTTCAAGGAAGGCAGAAAAACCTTTGATCTCCTGAGCCCCTCTGCAGTGCAGCTTTCAGTTTTAGATGCGTGTCTCGTTGGGTGCAGATCTCAATATAGTTATTATCTTACATGCTTGATGAAAAAAAAAAAGCTTGGTGGTCATGGCTTTGGTGCAAGACATCTGGGTGCCAGAGAGCTTGGGAGGTGATGGAGGCAATGGTCCAGCAGCACCCAGGAGGTTTCCCTTCGAGGGTTGTTGCTTCACCCCTGCCTACCCTCTCTGCAGTTCCCAATGCCTTGGCAAGCTGGACCCTCCAATGAAAGGGAGCCCTGACACCCCCAAGGACTGATTTTCAGAGGAGGGACAACAGGGATGGAATTTTTTGTCCAAAAAACCCTTTTGGTTCAAATCGATGCCACTGAGTAATGGAATGATTTTGAGCTCAGTTTTCTCTCCCTCCTTCTGAGTCTCTGATTTCAAAGCCTCTGTTTTTCCCTTTAAACAGACATAGATGGCTCTAAAGGCAGAGCAGTGTTTCCCTGCTCGGCTAATTAAAGCCCCAAAATTTGCGTTCGTGCAATGGGCTTGTCTGGCCCTCAGTGAGCACAGAGATAACTCTGCTGCAGCACTTTGATCGTGCCTGGACACGACTGCACCTGCTCCCGCTGCCCTGGCGCCACTCCAGGCACGGAGAGAAGGCACCCAGGGAGGGAGAGAACCTCTGGCACATAAAAGGGATCCCACCTTGGCTAAAGGGTGTGTGGTGGGTGCAATTCCTGCATGGCTGGTTGGTGGTGACCAGCCCTGGGTGAACAAAAGGGAGCTGGGGGAAGGCTCTGCTTTGGTGGATGGGGGAACAGATGATCCCAGCCGGAATGCCACCAGTCCAAGGCTGCACCATCCCTATTCCCCTTCACTTCCTACCACGCCATCTGTGCATGATTCCTGCAATTCCTACTCTCGAACGTGCCTCCTATGTGATTTTGGGGGGTGACACCCTTGAGAAAAGGGTTCAGGGTGTGCAGCAAAGCCATCTGTAGCTTTATGCTGACAGCACTCAGCTTTTTACCCAGCAGGGGAGGAGACTTCAGCAGGTCTGTCTTAGCTGAAGGCATAATTCCTCTGGCCACAGAGAAGGTGAGCTGTGCATGCCCAAGGGGTCATGGGATCTGTGGGACCTCAGGCACAGCTCATAACCGTATGTAGGAGAGGGTGATGTGGATGTAATGGGAACAAGGACGAGGGAGGGCGGCAGTGACAAGTTTTAGGGACCTGGGGGGTTCATGCTGCAGGTGGAGTGAACATGGTCCTGTGTTTGGGCTGATGTCGTGAACACCATCCTTCAGACAGCCATCAGCGGGGTCAGAGCATGGCACTGGGGCCTTTTGGACATTTTTCCAAAAGGCTTTACTGGGGAAAAAAGGAACATGTAGAGGAAGGAGGAGAGTAAAAGAATTGTTGCATGAAAAGAAACGAATGGGTTTAAATTAAATGTGACCTGAAGAAGTCACCAGAAACTTTGTCTGAGAGAGGTTTGGGGGTGGAGGGCAGAGGCAGAGAACCCATCACTGCTAAGGGCAGCACTCTGGAGGAGCTGGCAGCACTGGGGGAAGCAAGACTTTAGCTTAAACCTCTACAAAATTGCATTGCACCAAGACTTGCCCTGACTGGCTGTGCTGGAGCTCCTGGTGTCCAGAGAGCTGCCTGGGTCAATAGAACAAGGGGCGCCCATGGTCACCTCTCTTTCCTGCTGCTCCTTGTGCCTGCAACATTGCCCCAGTTTCCTGCCCCCAGTAGTTAATCCATGAGCCCCAGGTGGGTAACTCATTCGCCAGCCCTCAAGGCTTCTCCACTGCCTGAGCCCACCTCAGTGGCTGCAAGCAGAGCACAGCTCCACATCACCTCCTCCAGCTTTTCCTGCTCCGACCCAACCCGGTTTGCACTGATGCAAGAAAAGAGCTGCACCAAGCTGCTCAGAAACAGGCCCCTCCGGTTATTTCCAGCTACTCCAAAACTGTTTGAAACCCTACACCAAGACCTCCCAGTGCTGCTTTTTCCCTGTGCTCCTATTCTTTTGTCCTTGCCTCCACCTCGGTGGCAGAGGTTTCACCCAGCCGCACACCCAGAGCTGCTGGGAGGAGGCAGCAGCCACTGCAGCCCCCAGTTCCCACCCAGCACCTTCTCGGCCAGGCTGCAGCACGGGAAGTCAAGCCCTGTAGCAGCAGTGGCAGCAGGGAGGCAGCAGCAGCTGCTGGACGTGCAAGAAAAATCAGCAAATTCCCTGCTGAAATGGAGAATTTGTTCCCCCCGCTTGAATGCTTCTGTCAGCTATAATAATAATAACATATTGTTAATATTTATTATTATTGTTATTAAGTCCAAGGATGATGTCACTTCACCATTGCCTCACTACCTGTCACTTCACAGCATCCTGGTGTTGCAGGCACCTCTCACCCCTCCCCTGCAGACCACCTCTGCCACAGCCAGTGGATCCTGGGAGCTGGTTTTGGGGTGTCTAAGCTAAGAGCTGGCAGTGCCGTGCCAAGCTGGCTTGCTGGGCATGACTTGCTGCTGTGGAGGACAAGCTGCTGCCTCCAGGGTCCCCACGGGGCAAGGTGTGCATGTTTGGGCTGGGGTTTGAGGTGCTCCAGTGATGGCAGCATCAGCAAGGCATCCAGAAGAAAGTTTCACCACTGGCTTTGGATTTGCCTCTTGGTGCCTTTCACCTCCCACCCTGCCACTGGGTCTGGAAACTCAGCTAAAAAAGCTGTAGTTGCCCACCAGTGCTTGTGACTCAGTGCTTGGCAAATTTGGGCACTGGTCAAGCAGTGTCCGGGGACCTGCTCGTCTCTTGAGGAGTCCCAGCACCCCCGAGTGGGGAAATCTGGGTAACCCCATGTACCAAGGGGTCTCCTCCCTTCACTAAGGAGTAGGAAAACACTCATAAAAAACATATCTCTGACGTAGGCATAAATTGGACAGATGCTTCGTGCTCCCTCTTTCTCAAGCCCCTTGATTCTGGAGGTTAAGAAACACTGTGTTTTTATCTTCTTTGCTGTCTTCTCCCCTTCCTTCTTGACCTCGAGCCTCACACCAGTAGCCTGCTCTAATAAATAATGTAACATCTGTCCGGGCAGTCGTTTGTGGTCTGATCTTTATCTGATGGATCGTGTCAGTGGAAGGGCTGAGCCAAACCTGCTCTCCTCTCTTCCATGCAGGAGCTCTATTCCAGTGTCCTCTGGGAGAGGTGCTCTGCTCAGGTGGTGATCCTGTATCAGAGCTGCCAGCAGGTTGGAGCAGCGTTTTCCCACTCTGCACGCGAGCATCCTGGCTCAGCACGTGGGGAAGGCGCACGTGGCTTAAGGGAATAAAACCTCAGGGATTTAAGTATAGGCCTAAGGTTTCACAAGTGCCTGAGTGTGTCTCTGAGCTGGGGCCTGAGGGAATGGTGTTATTGTATTACCCAGCGTTTACGGGATTGCCATGGTCTGGTGGGAGCAGCCAGGCAGCCGTGGAGATTTCCTGGGGCACTGGGCACACGGCCCGATTGAATTCCCTTCAGTATTAGCTGGGTTGGGTTGGTCTCTCAGGACAAAGAAAGCACAAGGAAACCTGCACTGGAGACACTGTCATAGCCAAAACTGTATTGCACATGTCAAAATCTTGCCTTATTTCCCAGTGTTCCCTCTGTGGTCTGGGAGAAAGGGACTCACACCCGCATCAGAGCAACAAAAGCCATCTTTTCTGGGCTGGTATGAGGAGATGCAAAGCTGGCCCTGTGGCAAAGGTGTATTTTCATGTAGGTGGGACTCCTCTAACAGGCATCTTCACGCAGGTGCTGGGCCCCACTGAATGCTGAGACCTCTCTGCTCCCAGCCAAAAGGACACCGGGGTCAGGACACAAGATTCAGTCCTAAATTTCAGAAACACTTTCTAGGAATAAATCTTTCTCACCCCGAGAAAGCAGCGAAGCGATGTACCACGTGCACCTGGGCACACACCCGCTGTGGGAGCGGAAAAAGCCGTCTGGGATCAGTGGGCTGGAGGAGCAGGAAAAACTCCATACTGAGCAGGCCCTTCTTGCACAGCCCTCCCCAAAACCTCCTTATTCCTCCTCCTGTTGTTTGTGCCACACAGGCACAGCAGCCTTCATTCCAGTGCTACATAGCTTACACTGATAATTTCCATAATAAAACAATTTTGGAAAAAAAACCCCAAATTATCAGAATAAAAATATTTCTAAACAGTTGAAACATTAAAAAATATTTCTAAGTAACTTTGCTTTTGAAATTATCTTTGCTTTTAAAAATTACTATTCAGTAAAATTCAGTAAAAATTTTCTATTCAGTCCTAATAGAAAATGAGGAAGAAGCTGATTTTCAGGAGTTAAATGATTTGGAAACAGAGTGAAATAACTTTGCTTCGAGTTATCAGGCACACAACTGCCTGAGCTGATACAAAAAAAAATGAAGGGGGAAGGGACTGCATCCTAAACACTAAACCAAGCCCGAGATGGAGATTGTGGGTTCTTTTCCTGCAGCACCAGAGGAAGAGGAGGAAGAAGAGGCTCTGAGCACCCTGAGAGTTTTTCTGCAGCCGGGGGGTTTTCACTCAGCCACGGGTGGCTGCTTTCCTGGGCAATAAACTCCAGTGGCTGCAAACTCAACTCAACTCCAATTGCCCTTTAAGTGTTTTACCTGCTGTCCTGACATGCATCTTTTATTGCCAGAGCCCTTGTGAAAATGTTTTGAAGCCTGTCCTGCTGAGCAGATCCCCAGCTGAGTGGTTCAGCAATTGTGGCAAGGGGGAACACGTGCTCATGAGCCCTCTTAAATCCATAAGGAATGGCAGCCTTTCCTCTGGAAATGGTCTTTTGGAATGGTTTCAGTCCAAAGCAAAGGTGGGAGGAATGGGAGAGCTGCACATGTGGACGTCTCAGGGCAGGACAGATCTATTTAAGGTCTGGTAAGACCTAAGAGCAAGAACAAAGTTCATCTTGATCCTGTCTCTCCCTGAAGGAAAGGATGAAAATCAATCACGCCCCATCCGTGGTGAAATGATGGATAGTGCCTGTGATAACTTTTCTTGTGAAAATCATTTGAAACATCTCTCCTTCTATTGAAGCTGGGACCAGCCCAATAGCTTGAGCTTTAAATACAGTTCTGGACCAGCAGTGAGGCCCTCTCAGGACCCACCAGCCTGCACAGGGACCATCTTCCTGGGGCCACAGACAATTTTTTAAGTCTCATCTATTATTACACGGCTCTTCAATCCTCCCTCAGAGGACACATTTGCCTCAGAGTACTCAAGTTTTCCTCTTCCCACGTGGTGAATTATTTTGGCATTCACAGACCCGTTACCTTTTAGCATTTGGTGGGCTCTGAGTAAGAAGCCACCACCAGTGCTTTGCAGGTCCTTTCATGTTCTTTACACATATCCTCGTGCATGCAATGCTACTGGGCCTGCCTGGTCTCCAGATACTTGTGTGAATTAATGCCTGTGAAGATGTCTCCTTACTCAGAGAAGAAAGTGCAGCAAGAAATACCCGTTCTGGCAACCTCTGAGTCCTTCCTTCCGAGCGTCCCGAGCTGTTTGAAGAGATGCCACATGAGGCAGCACCAGACTCTTCTTCTGGTTCCTGTTGGGATTCTCTGTGGCTTTGTCAAGCAGGAAATATTTCAGAAGCATATGAAAATGACTCCTGGAACTTCTGTGCACACTTGAAGCATGTCATTTTTCCTACTGAATACTTTCCTCAGCCACCTCTTCTTGAAATGCCAGCTAATCCTGTCTTCAGGCAAAGCAACCCCTTCCCGCTGCCTTTTGCAATAGGAAGCAGATCCCTGCCTGCCCTCAGACTTCCCTCTATTACCATAATTCCTTCTCTCCCCATTAAAGCTGTTTTCTTTAAGCACAGTGAGAAAAGCCCTTTGTTTTTGGCTCACCCATCCCCCACGGTCAGTTTTCCCCAAGTGCCCATTCCCGGGTATCCAGAGACTGCTCCATGCAGGGCGTGGTGGCCAGGGCCAAGGGATGTGCTGTGTCCTGCCAAGGTTCACCAGGTGGTCCTCAAGGCTTGTCTGAGGCTGCTCAGTGACCTCCCTCAGTGGTGTCGTGGGGCTTTCAGAAACTGCCCAAAGAAATCCGTGGGTTTGGGGGACAAGGTGCCGGTGGCATCAGGCAGGAGCACACCTGGATGCTCTGCCTGCAGGTTCTGTCCATGTAGAGATGAAGACAGGCAGCCTGTTGAGCAATTCACGTGTGGAGGAATTCATCCCTGGGCATTCCCACGGAGTAACCCTGCCATGAGGTGTCGTCATGTGTGTGGTGTCTTTATGGCTTCTGCAAACCACTTTCAGAGCCACAGAAGAAACCATTTTGAGATGCTCCGAGCTGAAGTCGGCTTCTCCATGGTGATAATTTCACGTTCCTGCTGTGCTCAGTAATCCTGGCTTCGAAATTATTCCAGTTTTCAGACAGAGGCTCCCTGTGTTTCTGTCAGTGGTGGGGTGGGTTGAGAGTCTCCCGATGGTGCTGTCACCTGAGGTACAAATTTGGAAGCTGTGTTATGTGCCCAGCTGCGATGCCAGCTGAATGCTGCCCCTTGGATAAGGTCTTGGCTCACACTCAGCTCAGTGGCATGAAGGGTATCAGGGTTGTGCTGCACTGTTCACTGAGAACAGCGTGTTGAGCACCTTGCACAGCTCATGAGAAGATGCAGACCAAGCCTCGAGGAGGTTCCACCCTGCAGCCCCAGCTTTGCTTGGCATCAGCAGCTACCTGCCATAACTGGGCTCACTTGTCCTGCTGCAAGGACACCAGCCTTTTGCTAACAGACCAAGTCTCCAGGACCCTCAAACCCCCCCAGGCAGGCAGATCTGCACCAGAGATATCTCTGGGTAAGCAAGACAGCTCCTCACCTTTGAAGCCCAGTGAGCACCAGGTGTCTCAGTCCCAACACTTCTGCTCTCGGGGAGCCACCAAAGATCAGTGTCCCCATGTCACACTGACAGAGGCTCACTTGTCACACCCCTTAGAGGGTGTGCTGGCTGTGGTCCAGGCTGGAGGACAGGCTCCAGAAAGAAGCTGTGTGTGAGTGGTGCAACTTGGATGGTTCCAGCTCCTGTCCCCTTCCAGCTCCTTGGAGCTGCTTTAGCACCCCTGGATATCCATGTCGTGACTCTGCAAGCATCTGCAATGACAGCTGCCAAGCAAGGTGCTAACTAACATGACTAAAGGAATTCACAGCTGGCCCTGGGACTGCCAAATCTCTGCCTTTGACTGGAAACATGTAGTGTTTTTCACCAGTGTCATGTGCCCACGGAAAGTATCACCCACAATAGTACACCTCAATCCCTTCTTGTCCCTCCCTCACCAGCCTGTGAGGACTTCAGGAGCTTTGGGACTCAAAAGAGGCTGATGAAACCCCAGGAGCACGACCTAAAGCCCAGGCTCTGGGATGCTGGGGCTGTGCTTGCAGATGCAGCACTGTGGGTGATGCCATGATGATTTTTTGCTTTTTCTTTTATATCCCTTTTATACACTCTTTTATATGGCTTTTATGTATTCTTAGTGCTTTTAGCTCACATAGTTATAATTCTTTAAGTTTGATAAATTCCCTTAGACCTTAATATTCCATTAAGCCAAGAGACCAAACACTCTGGAAGCCCCAGACACCAAGGTCCTCTCCAGAACACATTCTGTAAACAAAGACAGGCCCATCCAGGGGGAGGGTTCCTCGATGAGGGGGTCTCACCTGAGTCCCTCACTGGGGAATCTTTGATAGATATGCTAATTTTTGCAAGGCATATAATTGTATACACATAATATTGTAGGGGCCATTTTCTTCGGTGGGCATTTCGGCGCACCTGAGGATCCTTAAATAAATACCAAGGTAAAACCCTTTTCCCTCTTAACTATGTTCAGCTCTCTCAATTTTAAGACCAGGAAAAGGTGTCATGGGGAGGGCGAAGGAGAAGCCAAACAGCCCAAAGTCAGAGCTCCCCCTCTGCTGATGTGGTGGCTGTGCCAGGCTGTGCTGTGCAGCCCCTGCTCAGCTGTGTGCAGACAGAGAGGTCTCCTGCCCCCTTGCAAGAGCATCCTATTCCCTTATGCATGAGCATCCAGGGAGCCTGTGCTTTCACATCCAAAGCAGTTTGCACCTGAGTGCTCAATCCACTCACACGTGAGCAGCCGAACAACTTACACGTGAGCATAAAGAGTCATTAACAAGTGTTCTGTGCAGAAGGGAGGACCTTGGTGGGCAGCCATCACTTCCTAGCACTGAGCTGGAGCAGGAAAAATGAAGTTGGTGACTTGGGAGAATGGAGGTCTGGGGACATAGATGGAAAAAGTGTTGCATTTCAATTGCCCTAATGTTTTTTCTTGCAGGGACAAGGCCTGACATTCGTAATACGTGCAAGGACCGGGGTTTGCAATGGTTGTTTGTTCAGACTGCTGTGGCCTTCCTGGCTGAGAGTTTTGCAGGCATGAGTGTTTGCAGTAAGTACTGCATCCAGGTTTTTACAACATTGATTCCTCCATCCTGGTCCTCAAGGACAATGGGTGAAATCATGACAAGCACACATATTTGGACTTTGATACGGTTGACCCTGATATTCTAGTCCATGGTGTAAGGGGTGGAGCTGATAACAGACACAAACTGGGGCTGTAATGCTGGTAACTCCCAGGCTCTGGTCCCCAGGGGCAAGGAGTGAAATTTTAGTGCATATGCACATATTGTTTCAACATTAACCCCTGTGTCTGGTGTGCAGGAAGCAAGAGGGGAGCTTGAAATTATTGCGTATCAGGATTGTGATGATGTTGAAAGGAAAGCTGACAATGGATTTGTGTTCAAACAGCTTTTAAGGATGATCTTCAAGGAGAGGAGTGAGCCGGGCATGAACTGCAGGGATTACTGCCCTCACCCACGGGTTCTAGTCAGCTCACACAGGAGCACCCAATAGGTTCACACACGAGCAGCTGGTGAGTGCCTGTATGAGCACCCCACTAATTCATGCATGAGTCCCTAGTCGGTGCCTGCCCAGATCATCCGTGCCTGGGCAGCCCATCCATGCCCCCGTGGCTGCCTGACCGATCCACGCATGAGAAGCCTTTCTGTCCATGCATGAGAAGCCTTTCTGTCCACACACGAGCGCCTGAATGAGCGGCGCATCAGCGCCTGCCTTGCCCGCGTGTGGGCACTCAGGTAATCCGTGGAGCAGCGCCAAGCTCCTTCATGCATTGCCGCCCAACCGGTTCAAGTCCGAACACCCAAACAGCTCGGAAGAGGGTGGTGAGAAGGTTGTGTTAACTGGTAGTAACAGAAATAAAGCCAGAACTCCCCAGGCTGAGACTGCTCTGCCTGCAGTGCCGTTGAGTCCTGATCACATGGCAGCGGGGTCACGTAGGACCTGTCTCTGGGCCACAGAAGGGAGCTGGAAAGAGGGAGGCAGGGGCAGGTTTTGTCCTGATGGTGATGCTGAGATCATTGCCTGACTTGCTGTATGAAGGGACTCCTGCAGTACGGCAGCTGGGGACAGGACCTTTGGGAGCATCCCCTTCTACCTCCTTTTTTTACCCCTCTAAGCAGCTCCCAAGATGAGTTTGGTGGCACATTCTGTGGTCTGAAAGGCTTTGCCAGCCTCCTCAACCTGGACTTTCGCGGGAGTGGAAACCCCAGCTGCAGGCAAACATGTTCTTTAGACTATAGGCTCTGGGGTTTTTTAAATGCCGACTTTTAATTGCTCTGCAGTGAGCACATCAATAGGAGATTGATGCCATGATGATCTTTTGCTTTTTCTTTTATACACTCTTTTATATAGCTTTTATATACTCTTAGTGCTTTTAGCCCACATAGTTATAATTCTTTAAGTCTGATAATTTCTCTTAGACCCAATATTCCATTAAGCCAAGAGACCAAACGCTCTGGAAACCCCAGACACCAAGGGCCTCTCCAGAACACATTCTGTAAACAAAGATAGGCCCATCCAGGGGGAAGGTTCCTCAATGAGGGGTCTCACTCGAGTGATATGCTAATTTTTGCAAGGCATATAATTGTATACACATTACATCGTGGGTGGCCATTTCTTCAGTGGGCATTTTGGGGTGCATTTCGGTGTGCATTTCATCGCACCTAAGGATCCTTAAATAAATACTGAGGTAAAACCCTTTTCTCTCTTAACTGTGTTCAGCTCTCTTAATTTTAAGACCAGGATAAAGGCATCAAGATAACCTGTCATCACCCAGCCACTCAGAAAATGGCCTCTGGGCTAAGATCTGACTTTTAGATACCATGGCTTCTACCTCACAGGGGCCAGAGCACCATGACTGTGACTGCCTCTGCCCCACAAGCATCTTATGGGGGTTGGGTATTTCACCCAGGGCTTTCTGCACAGCGCAACACAGCATAGGATCCTCCACCAAGGCAGGGGCTGGGTCAGGCAGCCACTTTCTCCTTCTCTGCAGGCACACAGAGGGTGAAACTGCTGGCTCAGGCAAATGGCCACCCACAGCCAACCACTGCCTCTGTTCAGCTGTTTGGATGTTACTGCAGATGCTATTTATTTGGTTGCCTTTTTGTTCTGCATTACATGACCCATTAATTGACCGTTGTGGGGTTGAATGACAAATAATAATCAGGTGAGCACAGGCAGATTTGCACAAGAAAGAGACAAAGTAGGTGGTGCCGAGTTTGGAGGCATTAAATCAGTTTAGGAACAAACTCAGCAGAAATCCCAATTTATTTCCTTTACTTCCATGCAGACCTGATTCCCACTGATCTCAGGTAACTCGGGGAAGCCCAGCTTAACCTTAGCAAAGCACGGACAGAGCTTTACAGGACCAATTTCAAAGCTCACATCTCCAACCTCCAGAACTCCCAAGGAGGGATTGCTCATTGCAGACATGGACCCTGGAGGCCAAATCCTTCTTTGGACTTTGCTCCTGGATGCTTCTGGACAGGGAAAACCAGTTTGGTGTGGTTGAGTCTGTGAGTGTCTCTGCTGGAGTGCCCAGCTCAACACAGCAAAGTGATGGGGTTCCCACAGGGAGCAGGAGGCAGGGGCGGTGTGCTTGGGTGCTCCGATGGGTGATGGCCACCCCGAGGTGTCTGCCTGGCCATGGCTGGAGCTGTCTTGCCCTGGCATGGTTGTTTTGGGACTGGTACTTCAAGGGAAGGTGCAATTGAGCCCACCTTGCAGATGGAGGATAACACTGGGAGGACGGGATGGACTCTGTGCCCTTCTTCCAGCTCAAATGATGCATCCAGCTCACATTCAGGGAAGAATTCTTCTCTCACACATCTGCTGCCCACCTGGGATGCTGGAAAAAACCCCACTCTTTTTCTCTGCCCTTTTCTAATCTTTGTTATGGGAGAAAGATTGTGACTTCAAAAAAAAAAAAAAAGGATGGGGAAGCCTAACCTCAGGAAATATTTAAAAATAAATTAAAAAAAAAAAAAAGGTTTTTCTCTTCCCAAAGTCTGAACTAAAATGCTTTGCTGTCTTTTTTGTAGGTTTGGTTTTTTTTCTTTTGGAGGCAGGAGTAGACTTTTCAGGTTTTTTTAAGTTAGGCAGCTGCTCTGTCCCAGAGAGACGTGAGCTGGCTGCAAGGGCTGAACAACCTCTCACAGCAACTCCTCAGCACCAGGATGGAGCACAGGCAGGCAGTGGGCAGGGTAGGAGGCTCTGCTTTGCACGGGCACCCTGGTATCTGCCAAACACCCCTCCTATGGCTGAGGTCGAGCAGAGCCAGCAAAAAATTTTCTCTTCCTCAATCCAGATTTGCAACTACTCTGCTCCAGGTTTGCCAAGCACCATGGCAGCAAGAGCTGGCAAACCTTTCTCAAAACAAAAGCTCCGTGGGGCTGGGTGAAGCTGAGAAGGGTCTTAAATTAATAAATGTAAAAGTAGGAGAAACCCACACCAGGGCAGTTACTTTAATGGAAATAAGCTGCTTGATTTTGCCCTTGAAAGTTTATGGCGTTTAAAACAATTGTAAACATGTCAGTGTACATGGATACGGTTTCTATAGCAGCACAGCAACAGTTAAGGGCTTGCTCCCAAACATACCCCAAAGGAAACTAAAAATAGTGTGTCTGCTGGATCAAAATCTGTATACATATTCGGGAAGACATACAGAAACTGGGAGTTTGTGAGCCTCCATCGGGTTTTTTCCAATTTTTTCCCTTATTTCCTCCCCGCTTTCTGAAGGGACGGGAAGGAAGGCGCTGAGTTAAGCAGCAGAATGTGGGGAGGGGTGTGCCCAGTGCTGGCAATCCTGTCGCTAGCCCTTCCCAGCCAGTGCCAAGCCGGGAGGATGCCGTGTCCTCTCCCCACCCTGACACAAACAGACCTATCAGCCAGGGCTTGGAGAGATACTTCCTTCTCTCCCCTCCGCTCTGCCCTCGCGGTTGCCTGGTTGCGAGCAATGCCTGCGCGTTCCTGCCGCTCTGCCGCAGCCTGGGAGCCGCTGGTTTCCCCTGGCAGCACGGAGAGGTTCAGGGACACAGCGAGCACCGCGTCCCCCCTCCCTTCCTGCGGTGGGGCAGGCTGCGGAGAGGGTGCAGTCCTGCCCACCCCTGCAGCAGGGTGGGGAGGGCAGTGGGTGTGGGCTCAGATGGATTTGGGACTTGGGGAAGTTTAGTCCTGCCTTTGAAACTGCGTTAAAACCAGCTCGGGAAGCTGGATGCTCTGCAGAGCAGGAGCCTGCCGGGACAGAAGTGCCTCCTTCCTCGGCCGGCCTGGCCCAGGCACCCGTGTCCATTCCTAGGGTGGCTTTTGCCCACCGGCCCTGTCACTGGCAGCATCTGCTCTGGCAACCCAAGGCTGCCTTTGAAGCAGAGGGAGCTCTGCTCTTGTGGTTTGGCAGTGGGAAAAAGGCTTTTCTGGAAAGGAGGGTGTGTGCTCCTCAAGAGGAGCATTCAGAAACACTCCTGTGGCTGCATGGGAAGGGTTTGTAGTGACAACATCCTTCGGAGCGAGAGTGCAAAAGTCCATTGTGCTCCTAAGGGACCGTGTGATGTGTGTCACAGCAAAAGCCAAGATGTGCAGCAGAGAACCCAGCCAAAATATACAGCAGATACAGCACGTCAGAGCCAGCACTGAGAAACCTAGCTCGATGCAAAGCAAGGATTTTCAGGGCAGAGAGGAGCACTCAGGATATGCCATGGGCAATCTCCTTCCCAAAGAACAGGGTCTTAATATTACCCTTTTTTTTTCCCATGCACTTTCACACTCGGGAGAATGCCAGTTATAAATGCTGAACGAAGGAACACTTAAAATGCCTCGAAGTGAAACCGTCTCACATCTTCCTTATTTTTCTTTTTTTTTTTTTTTTAAGTATCGGTCTTCTCATGACAAAGCACCAGAGATATAATGGCATTTAAGTGTCCAGCTACCCCACGGCAGTGGTGCCGTACCCAGTGCATCGTTCATAAAAGCAGCATCCCAGCGATCATTTCAGGAGGGACGCAGGCACAGAGAGCATTACTCACGTCTCCTATCTTGAACAGCTCTGCTCGTGCTCAAATAATTCTGCTTTTGCAACATAAAAGTTTTATGCTTTTTAGCTTTCTTAATTATAAACAGGTGCCTTCCTACATTCTGAACACGTTTCACGCTGCAGCAGTTAATGAGTGACTGGTCCCCGCTCATAAAATCTGCACAAGTGGATTTATTGTGGGCATTAGTTTGCAAAATAATACCTTCATAAAGAAACGTTGTAGGGAAAGGCTTTGGGACTGTGGTCAGTGTTGGGGAAATGGCTCACTAGCAGGTTGAGATCATCACCCTGTTCAGCTTTTTGGGGATGATAATTGGGATTTCTCACATGAGAGTGACAAATGGCATTTAGCATTGCTGCAGCATCTCTAACTACAAAGTAATTGCATCTCACCTCTCTCTGTTTTTATTCTGCAGAGCTCAAATTCCTCTGTTTTGACAAATGGCATCACTGAAAGTTTTGTCCGTGTTCCCTGAGCAGCATTCCTAGTAAAATGGGAATCACAAGCTGGGAACAGCACAACAAACCACAAGGAAGGAAAACCGAAGCAGCTGCATCACAACGCCCAATTTCCTTTGCGACCTGTCTGGGATTTTGTGATTTTCCTACGTTTCATCCTGGTTTAAGGCAAGCAAAGCACACTGCCAGCAAGGGCAGCGTGGCTGCAACCAGGGCCTCAGAGCTGTGGGACCGGGTCCAGCTGCTCTCTGGCCCTGTGCTTTGAAGGATAGCTGTGGCACCACGTGTCCTCCTGCCTTTTGCTTTGCCCTTCCAGCTGTCCTATCCCCTGCCTTTAGGATATGACTACCCTCAGTGTGACCTGAATTGCTGTTTGTTTGGGGACAATGGGCACTGGGGCAAAAATGCCCTTGGGCTGAAGCCTGGTTATGGCATGAGCTACTCGTTTATGTAACAGAAGGTGCAGCAATGACACCATTCCCAAGGCAACCGGGAAGATGGTGCCATGGACCGGACTTCTTGACTTTACCTGGTCCTTCCTTGCACATCACCCTCGCTCTCCACTTTCACTCTGCCATCGCTCTCAGTGCCGAAGGGGAAAGCTCTGCCCATGCCAAGACATCCAGAGAAAGATCATGCCTATGCTCAGCCAGGGTTAAACTGCAGTTTTGGCTTCAGTCTTGCATTCCTAGCCACCTCCATGCAGGCCACACCAGAGAAGAGCCCAGACACACTGTCTCCCAGCTGATTTTACTCATGGGTTATTTAAAGCAGACATTGATAGCCCTGAAGTCGCAGCAGCTGAGCGTGGCCGCCAGTGGCTAATGAAGGTGAATGTCAGGAGTCATCTTCAAAGTGATTAGTATAATTAAACTGAGCTGTGAAATGCCAGTGCCAGCAGCAGAGAAGTCCCTCTGAGGTTTGCTTCACTGGGTTGAAAACTAGGCACTTCCTTTGACTCTCTTGATGCACTGTCTGGTTTTCCTTTGGTTTTCCTTTGCATCAGCTCTCCTGTTCTGAGGCAGTTGCTGAGCACTGCCCTCATGTTGGCAGCTGCTCGTGCTGAGTCCCACTGCCCAAGCTGTAAAGCACAGATGAAAATATTTAGCTGACTACCTGACAAGGCTGATGGGCAGATTAATTAATATTTCTCAAGCGCCCTGAAATTTGCCAAGTATTATTGCTACATAACAACTGTTGCTACGTAGGGAAAATTGCTGCCACCAGACTCAGGTGTGGACACCACACCTACATTTCCTGGCCTCACAGGGGTCAAAGCCCAGCTTTGCTATGAGTCTGCATCCAAAAAAATCCTCCTTTTGGCCTCTCTGATGCTTTGCTCATGTTGCTTCTGCAGTTTTTGTTATTCCCTTTGGTTTGTTGGGGGGTACAAGACAACACCATCGGTTGCCTCTGTGCGTCCATCCCAGAGCAACACAAGGGATGGGATCTGCTGAGGCCAGGGGTGGGCAGCAGCTGGTCCTGGCATGGCTGGTCTGCATCAGAGCATGGCTCGCTCCCAGTGGAGGTTGCTGGGCTGTGGATGCTGGGTGGCCCTGGAGCAAGGACATCTGCCTGGGCGATCAGCTGTTCCCAGGAACAGTGTCAACACCCGTCCCCGAGAAACTGCGTGGCTCCAGCCGCGGAGGCAGCGCAGCAAGGGCGGATCTGCCAAGCTCTGTGATACCACACCTCAGTGTCTGAGTGACTCACGAGGCGTTCCACGACTGTTTCAATTCTCTTCCCCTTCTGCACAACTGGGGGATGAGGTTTTAAAAAACAACACGTTTGCCCCTCCACTTTCTAGTTTTCCTGCTGGGAAAGCCTTGTTTCTGATGGCTGTGAACCTTGGCTTGGTGGGCCGTTGGTCACTCCTCCCAAGGAGCACCAGTGTTGCCGGCACTGAGGAAGAGGATGAGCTTGGGTTACACCAGTGGCTTCTGGGCCATCATCAAGCCCCAAAGACAACACATATATTAATAAATCAAGCGCGTCATGGGTGGCTTCCTGGTCCTGGGTCCAGCTGGCAATGTCCCACTGCTGTCAAAGCCTGCTGCAGCCCCAGGCAAGGTGACCCCATCCAAACTGCTGCCTCTGAGGGGTCTCCAGCTCACACCAAATCCTAACCGTGCCTGGTCAGTGCTTGAGTTTGCCAGCCTGCTCCAAAGCGGTGCTGAGGCTCTGGAATGGGATATTTCATTGTCACAGACACAGCCAATATGTATTAGGGGCCGTTCATCACCAAGCCATTAGAGGCCATTTGGTGGAGGTGAGGTTCTGGGAAAGAGCACCAGCAGTGGGTTGAAGGGTTCTGTGTCTTCCTCAGGATGCTGCTGGACCCAGTGGAGCCCCCAGAGTCGTGGCTGGTGGGCAGGCAGAGCTGAGCACTTGCTGGGAAGGTGGGATGCTGGCTCCTGCTAGCGAGCCTGTACTTTCACAGCTCTGATTCATTCTGGGTTGCAGCAGGCTGCCATACCCCAAGCCTGCAGCCACTTTCAGAACAGGGCTTTTTCCTCTGCAACACCCCAGTGATTTCCTTCAGGAGAGCCCAAGTGAAACTGAGGGGCCAAAGGAGGGAAGTTTTCCCAGCTGAAAGACAAGATCATGCCAAATGAAGTCCAGTGACTGTAAATGCAAATTAAAGAGCATTGCCAGGAAGTGTTTTGATCCTTTAGGCGAGAGCAAGGGGATTTGGTATCAGTCACAGCAGTCCAGGAATGAAACATGGCTATGAAAGGCCAAATACTGACTCCAAAACCCAGCACTGCCTTTAAAAGCAAAGAGAAACCCCAAACCAGTGGTAGGATCCAGATGCAGGCCCCAGAGAAGGGGCACACATGATGGGCACAGGTCTAGAGAAGAAAGATCAAGAGCTGCTGGGAGCTGTGTCCCACAGGACCCCCCCGCTGAATGGAGAAAATGGGAGACTCGAAATGCTCAGCATACAACCCTGGAAGCTCGTTGACAAAAACCTCTGCAGCTGGTAGGAGCCTTTCAGTTCCTCTCCCAGAGATGTCACCCATGTCACCAGTGGTGTCCGAGCCTCCCCTTGGGTGCTGCTGGAGCTGCCCAGAAAAAACCTGGTGAGTCCAGCCACAGCCAGGCCCCTGTGGGACTCGCTGCAGGCATCTCACAATCCTCAAAATGAAGGGTTGAAGGTGGCTATGCCAGCCTGGCCTCAGGGGGAAATTTAATCAGGTCCTGGCTGCAAACCTCCCTGGAGCAATGATTAAACAACCCTTGTTTCGACAGAGCCCATGGTGGCCTCCTTCCCTTTAACTTCTTCCTGGGACTGACAGACTTAAACCATCCAGAAAACACTGTGTTAATCATATTGCTGGAGTGAGAAAGCTGAAGAAAGAGTATTACTCTGTTACCACGCAGCCAGCTCATGTGGCTTAAATCATAGCTACAACAAGCAGGCCTTCTGGCAGATGAGTTCTCAGGCAGAAAGCAGAGGATTTTTTCCATGACATGCAGAGGGGGAGAAAAAAAACCACAAAAAAAAAAACAAAAAAAAAAAAAAAAAAAAAGAAAAAAAAAACCCAAAAAACAAAACAGACCCACAAAAAAAAGATAGCATTGGCTGCTATACTGAATGCAGGCAAAAATATATATACATCTATGGTTTTGTGTGCTTTCAAGGGCTCAAAATCTGCTTTGTTTCTGCAACCAACCCATGGTTAGACATCGCGGACTTGGGCATAGCACAGACTGGTATCTAAGTGTTAAATTGATAAGGAGACAGTGGCTGCTCCTCTCAAGGGAGGGTATGAGATGGAAGGCTGAAACATCCAGATGGATATGGGTGCTGTGGGTGTCCCCACTGCTTGCCAGTCCTTTTAAAATACAGGTAAGGTGCCACCTCAGCGTGTCCCTCCCTCATGCTCCTGTGCTGGCCCGAATGCTGATGGTGTTATGGGCCAAGCCCCTTCGTTTTTCTCTGCCTCAGTTTCCTGACATGCAAAAAGGGCTGGAGAGGTCACCTGTTAAGCTGGACCCATCCTGTGGGTGCTGGGAGCACTCACATGCTGATGCTTATGGACTGATTTTCTTACTCCTTCACCCTCCAGACGGGTACAGCAGCCGTAGCGAGCGATGCACGGTGTTTTCATTTTGCCTCCTAAAAGGCATTTAAATGTGCCTTGCTCAAGTAACACCTGCCTCCTCCGTTTTTCGGGTTGTGCTGTGGGTTGGGTGAAGGGGAGATGCTGCCATGTCCCCCTCCCTGGGTAAAGGTTGATGTCCTTCCACACGACAGCTTCAGAGATTGCGTTTTAGGGAAGAACATAAGAAAGAGAAGAGCGGGGGGAAAAGACTTTAATTTTGGGAGTGGATGTCTGGGAAAGCTGGGATGTGTGTTTGCATGGTCCATGGGGGGACAGCTGTGATGCTGAGCAGCAGCTAAGCACCTTCTCCCACCTGAGCAACCCAAGAGATGCACCTGGGAGGTGCTGGTGGAGGTCTTGCTTGCTGCAGCAAGCAGGGCAGAGTTGGTGGAGAAATCACTGCAAATGCTGAACAAACTTTCCCTACAGGTCCACACTCAAGGACAAGCAGTGAAAAACACCCCAGAGCCCATGGGGTGCAACCCCGTCCTCAGCAACGTGACAGCAGGAGGCTTTATGTTCTGCTTAAACCTCCTGTTTCGCAGTTGTATTCGAAGGGAGGTCATCTGAAAGCACTACAGATGTTGTCTCACATCATTAATTAATTAATGTATGTCAGGGGGGTTGACACATGTCCATCCAGGTGGCTGACTCCTGTGAAACCTCCAGCAGCATCCTGACTGAACACTGTGCTGGTACCACAGCTCCATCCCTCCCTCCCTCCCTCCTTGCTGCCATTATGAAGTGCCCCTTGATTTTACAGCTCTGCAAATACACTCTGAGAGGGTAGATGTTTGCTTATTAACTTAAAGCAAATTACATTTCTAAGAACTGGTGGAAGAACATAATTTAATCGGTGTACACGATCGGCCTGATTGATTGCGGATGATTGCACAGCCAGCCCTTCACTCTGCCTGAGTGCAGTGCAGGTGCAAGTGCACACCACCAGGCATGGAAAAGAAAGAATCACCTGCCAGGCTCGGGGTGCTTCAATTTTTCTGCCATGATTTGGTGTTCAGTCCCTGATGAACCCAAGGCCGAGTTTGTGACAAGTCGAAGGAATCAGCATGCTCCTTTGGAAAATCCCAACACCTGATGATCAGGCAACATCTGCGCTCGGGGTTACAGCATCACGTCTTGTGTTTGACAAGCTCTGACCTCGTGTCTGCCAGAGCTAAATATTAATTTCCTCAACCCTTCCAAGAAGGAATTCAGCATTGACTTGTAATCTCAAATATTTTCACGCGACTGACTAATGACTTAATCACAGCTCGTGGCACTGAGCCACGCTGATTACCCACGCAGGCAGGAATTGCAGCATGTCGTGGCACCAGCAGCTGCCCAGCGCCCTGTCATCATGCTCAGTCCCAGCAGCATCAGTCCCCAAAGAAATTTGCTTGGGTGTAGGTTTGAATCCCTTGGAATCCCACGGGCTGGATGAGGAAGGTGATGCAAACTTCAGTTTTGTGACCCAGGGAGGCAGCTGGTTTAGAGAGGCGTGAGGACACCCCTTGGAGACACAGGTTCTCCCCCAGGAATGAGAGGCCTCTCCAAGGTTGTGGGGAGGACTTGGTGAAGTATCCTGGCAGGCTGAACTTCGCAGCCTGGGTCTGGAAAACGACCTGGGCATGGCCAGGAGATGCACAGAAGAGTTTTGGACTGGCCGTGGTTCTTTAGGGGACGTGGTGTTTAGCAGCATGGCCCTGAGCCCAGCCAAGCCACTCCGGCTGGGGGTCATTTCATTTAATAATATAGACAGGGGCAGTGAGGTGTGAATGAACTGTTGCTGTTGGGGCCATGTGCAGCTAAGAGCAGCACAGAAACCTGGCCAAGAGCCTTCGCTGTTTCCTCGTTGCCGCAGTGAGATCACAGGACGATACGTGCTCTGATGGGAACATTAGAGGGGACCATGTGTCACTTTATTTTGCATCTGACTCAGAGAGCCTGTTCGACACGAGCACTGGAACAGTGTGTGGCTGTCAGAAAACAGAAAATAGTTGTTTAAATATCAAAGATGATTTCAGAGCTCCAATTCGCTGAGTCGCAGCTCCCAGTTTCAGTGCTGGGAGGGGAAAACTGCTGTGAAAAGAGACGGATCAGCAAAGGTGATGCTCCATGTACCTACCCTCCCTTCTCCAATGAATTATCCACGGTGCTGGGCCACCTCAGGCCAGCTTGACTCCCCCAAAACATTGGGTGTTTTATGTTTCAGCTCCCTGCTGTCTCTCCGTGTAGTGGTACAAGCTTATGGTACAAGGGTACATGGCAGGATCAGAGGGAAAAGCAGCCCCCAGGCTTCCTGCCAGCAAGGAGCTGAGTTCTGAGGCCCGGTTTTTAGCACCAGCTTCTCCAGACCTCTGGGCATGTCACAGAGGACTGTAAGCCTTCAGTGGTGATTGCCCTTTTTCCATAGCAAGGGACATGTGTTAAATATAAGGAAATACCAAAAACAGTCACCAAACTCAGCTGTTTCCTTTTTTTTTTTTTAAAGTTGGGAGAGAAAAGCTTTCTGAAAATTGTTTCTCCTACAAGAGGAATGCTTTGTAATGCTGATTTGTCTCTTAAGCTTCCTCTGAAATGTCTTTGAGAAAGAAATGAACCCTGAGGCAGGATCGAGATGAAAAGGGAACCGGGAGCAGTGCTGAGGCAGGGGGTTGTGCAAAGGATAAATGCTTGCATGGATATAAGAAGGGATTGGGCCAATTAATGATACAGAAGTCCATCATGAAGGTGCTAATCTCGAGTTAAATAAAAGATGGTCAGCAATGGGACACAAGCCCTGGTCTGTCTGCAGGTGCTCTCCCAGGACAGGGCGAGGCTCAGCACTGGCATCGCTGGCACCCGAGGCTCATCCTTGAGGCAGCTGGGACAAGGCTGCAGCTGGGATGCTGGGATACTGGAAATCTCTCACCGTCATTTCGCCTTCTGCAGGAGGGTGGTATGGCCCGGAAAAATCAGGAAAGAGCGTCCCAAGGGTCAAAGTGATAATCCCATCAGATGCTACAGAAGAGCACAGCGTGTGACAGCAACCTGGAGCAGCTCTTGGGAGCTGAAGGGGACCCCATTCAACACAGCAGGAGGGACTATTTGTTGTGGCAGGACACAAAGGCTGGGGCAAGGCTCTGTACTGTGAATGCCAAGCTCATGCTCTCCTCCCAGGCTTTCTTCAGCACGCTCTGTGTCTGCTTCTGCCAGCTGCACCTAATTCCTATATGGCTTAGTAAAGTGAGCATGGGATGGCAGCGTGAGGCCTTCTGTAATCTGGTCTCAGTACGCCCCAGGCATAATATTCACCTCTCCACACCTCAGTTTCCCCTAGTAAATTGGATAATAATGAGATCTATTACCACTGTCGTGTTACATCACATGAGCGGCAAGTGATTCATTACACGCGAGGCTCTGAGCGCGTCGGGCGGCACGCAGGGCTCAGGCAGCCGCCGCTCATTCCAGCATGACGCCTGCCCGTGACTGTGGCGGTTTTCCACCTACCCCTTGCCTTCTTCCCCGTCCCATTTCCTTCAACTTTTGCCCACCATGTCTGGAAAGGAAGCTCCTGGTGCCTGGGTTGAGACGTGACTTCCTTGCGGGCGGGACTCAGCAGGTTTTCCACGTCGGAGTTGGAGCCAGGAGCTTCTCCACCCATGCCTCCGCGCTGCTGTCACCTGCCACCCATCCAGCACGAGCCTGCACATGTGCTCCTTACTCCCTCGTGCCTGAGTCCCGTGGGAATGTCCAGCAGCTATGGGAGATTTGGAATACGCTCGTGCTCAGGGGTGAGGGTCTGACTTGCTCCGTAGCAAAGGGTGAGGGGATGCCGCTGTTGGGAGCTCAGCAAAGAGGAGACTGAAGCATGCCCCGATGAGAGGGCTGGAAATACCTGGGTTGGAATTATGGCAGAGAATAACGAGCTGCCGAGCATGGAGAACAGAGTTACAGCAAATCCAAAGGCAAACCAATACACGCGCTCTGAGGAGAGCTGAGTTTTAACACCGGGCTTTTTTTGCAGCAGCCACCAAAAGCCATGGTGTGATGAATTTGCCACCAGGACTACATTTATCTCAGGTGTTTTAAAAGAACACCACGTTTGAGGAAAAAGCTATTTTTGGGATGCGCAGGGTCATGCCAGAGATCGCGAGGGATGATCACCCAGACCGCTTTTGTTTTTATAATCTGGGAGCTGTGAGCTACATCTCTTAATCTCTCCTCAAAAACCCCAGGGCCAGTGAAACTCAGGTTAATGACAGGTAGAATTCACACAGCCTGGCACCACAAATATTTCTGACCCTGGGTAAGTCTTCAGCAGCTCGTGGTGTGATGACTATGAAAGCATCTCCACTGACTTTGTGTGTTGTGCTGGGGCAGGACCATGTTGTTTTCTGAATGATGTGGTGCTAAAAACTCCCATTTCCCTTATAAATCTGTTTCTCACCATGTATAAGAAAAAAATATTTGAAGACCACATCAAGGCTGTGATTTCTCTTAAGCTATGGGAAACATAGAAAAAAATCAATTAATATAGTCTTTATTTACGTGGCTAGAAGAGTCTTTCAGTTGAAATATATCTATATATATATATACATGGAATTGTAGAATTATAGAAGGTTAAGGGGTTTGAAAGGACCTTAAAGATCCTCTAGTTCCAACACCCTGCCCTGGGCAGGGACACCTTCCATTAGACCCGGTGGCTCAAGGCCTTGTCCAGCCTGGCTTTGAACACTGCCAGGGTTGGGGCATCCACAACCTCCCCAAGCTACCTGTTCCAGCATCTCACCACTCTCACACTAAAAAAATTCTTCCTAATATCTAACCTAAAATTCCTCTCTTTCAGTTTGTACCCATTACTCTTTGTCCTATTGCTACGGCTTCTCTGGCTCCTCTGGCTCCTCTGGAGGTTCCCCTTCAGGTAGTGGAAGGTTGCTAGGAGTTCCCCTCACAACCTTCTCTTCTCTGGGCTGAACTGCCCCGACTTTCTCAACCTGTCTTCATGTGGGATGTGCTCCAGTGCTCTTATCAGCTTCATGGCCCTTCTCTGGACTTGCTCCAACAGCCCCATGTCCTTCTGATGTTGGGGACACCAGGCACATGTGGGGGCTCACAGGCCGTACTCAGCCCGGGGCGGGGG
>VXBT01011624.1:902843-959886 GCA_013400235.1 Oriolus oriolus
GGAGTTGAGCGCTCTGAGGCTTCTTCCCTTGTCGCCCAGTCGGAACTATCACCCTCCGTGCGGCCGTGAGGAGGCTGAGGCTGCCCCTTCCCCCCGCTCCCGGCCTGCCGGCGTGGGGTGCCTCTTCTGCCCGTTTCCTTCCTCCCCGGGGTGAGTATCGCGCCTGTCGCGACAGAGCCCCATCCGTGCTCCGCTATCGAAGGGATGGGGGGCCTGCCCCCTTCCTTCCTTCCTCGGGCTCCTTCCTCCCCTCCCCGCCGCCCTGCGCGCTTTGTACTGCGCCTCGCAGGGCTCCCTTGTTGTGGTTGGTTCTAAAATAATTCTCTATTCTTATTTTTTTTTTCCGCGGGGGTTTGGGAAGTATTTCTTTCTTATTTAGTTTATTTTGTCTTTTTTTTTTTTTTTTGTCTTTCTTTTTTAATCTTTTTCTCCTTCCCACCCACCCGGAGTTGGCCCCGCTCTGGGGCTGAATGTGCTGGAGAAGCTCTTTGTCATGGAGCGGCTGCCGAGCCGTCTGCCCTCGGGAAAAACATCACTTAAAAAAAAAATTGGAAAAAAAAAGTCGCTCGATACTTGAACATCAGGGTTCTGTTGAATTCGGGGGGTGGGGTTTTTTTGGTGGCGATATATATATTTTTTGGGGGTAAGAACGCGTTCTCCCCCCGCCTCCCCCGCGAAGTCCATTGATCGCAGCCTCCCGTGCCGGAGCGCGGACTGGGAGCAGCACGCAGGCGGGTGACAACAAAACAAAGGGGGATTTTGTTTGGCTGTTGTTAACCTGAAAGATCTTGGTGGGAAACCTTGCTTCTTTTTCTTTGGATTTTTTTTTTTTTTTAAGTCCCTAGCTCTTCCAAATTTGATGTTTTACTCTGGAAAAATCCAGATGGGCGGTGGGTAAGTTGTGTCTTTAATTTTAAGCTTCTTGGGGGAATTGCAGGGTTTCTCTCCCATCCCCTCAGCCCTGGCTCTTTTGTGAGCAGCCCGCCGTCCAGCGCAACTTGTGTCCGGTTTTTCTTTTCACTCTTGTTTTCACCTAGTTAAATAATGCGATTTCAGGAGGATCTGGTACGAGGGGGACATTTCTGCCAGCAACAGCTGTAGAGAAGATATTCAAAAGGCAGGGGAGAGAAGGAGCAGTTGTGTTTTCAGCCGAATAATTTTCGTCTCATAAAGGCTATATTTTAAAGCAGTTACGTTTTTATACCGGAAGCATTTTTCTTCACCCCCCCGCCCCTTTTGTTTTTGTTTTAACTGCCACCTCAAAAACTGCAGCTACTTCACCTCTGCAAAATGCAGCTTCTGGAATACATGCGAGCAAAAAGCAGTCTGGCTGTAACGCTGGTGTTTCTGGCCTTAAAGGCCACCCCTTTTTTTTTTTTTTTTTTTTCCTTGGGACTCCTCTGCCTTGAAAAAACACCACTTGGCAAGGAAAATTACAAAGCCTTTCAGCTAGCTAGAAGCTGGCGCTTCTGCATCTGAAGGACGATAGGTTTGGGGGTTTTTTTCATTTTGAACGCGTATGGGGGGCGGGGGGAGACCCGGGGAAAAAAAAGGCCGTTTCCGGTTTCTGTTCAGCAGCGTTTCGATTTTTTTTTTTTCTCACAAAGAAGCAGCCGGATGACCTGTTGATGATACATCTTCAGTTGCTTTTTGTTCCAGAAGGCGCCTGTAGGTTAGCGGAGATGAACAGGCTGCCCGGATCTTCGTTTGCATGTGTTGTTGTGTGGTCTGTGTGGCTTTGTAATGTTTTAGGCCGACGATTTTGGAGTGAGTTATGTAGAGCCAAAGTTCAGACGTCTCCTCTCCACCGCTGTCCTTCCCCCCAAGAAAAAGCATGGTTTGTTGAAAATTGAGCACTGGTAGTTGGAAAATTAGACTCACTTAGTGCTGTGCAAGATAAGTGTCGTAACTCTTTGAAGTCGTGTGAATGGCCTGGCAGGAAGCTTTAAGAATGCATTTTGGTTGTATATGGGTTGCTAGTGGGTACCTTAAGCTTCAACATCTCCTGTTTCAAATGAATTAAACATGTAGGAGCACCTACTGTTACGCTGAGTAAAGTCGTGTAACTGTGCCTCATGAATGTTTCCGTTCTTACCAAACACTGGAATGTATTTCTCAACACAGCAGCTCACCGTGCTAGTGCTCATCTTGGAAATTTACATTTTGAGTAACTACTAGTGTTTCAGTTAAAGTAGAACTTAATATCTCTGCTACAACCATTTTGTATTTTGGTAGCAATATTGGTTTCTATTAAGAAACCAGGCATGGCAAACAGGGTCCTTTCACTTCAGCATTTATAGCTAGCAACTGTGTTTGTAGGTACAAAATAGAGGATCATGTGCTTGGAGCCAGTGGTATTTAAAACTGTTATTCATTTGTAAGGAGCTAATTACAAGTATTTTTTGATATAAAATGTCTTTTCAGGCAGGAACTCTGGAATACAGGAAAGCAGAAAACCCAAAGCTGTTTGTAGATGCTAATCCATGCCCTGAGCTGAAAAAGGAAGAATGAGAGTGTTTCATATGAAATCAGTCACCTTTAAGTGCACACTTGTAAGCGAAATTACGCAGTTGATTAGCAGTTCCTGCTGGATGCCAGTAATTGCAGGTACTTGTTGCTTGCTGGTCACTGTGTGCCATGCTGGTTAGATTGTAAAAGTTTTGACCAAAAATCAGGATGAAAAAGTCCGGCTCTTTTGCCTCCTGGACATTCATTCCTTAATCTCCAGCTTCACAAGCGTGCTGACAAACTGTCAAAGGAAGTGACAGCAAAGGCATGGGATAGGAAGTCGATCGAGCGCCTCTGAATGCTGCTGAGTTTCAGTGGAAAAAAGTGAGCAGGTTTCCATCTGAACTTGTTTCTGTTTCCTTTTAATCTACCAGTTAGCAGGATGCACCAGGAAGTGTCATACTCCCACTGTAGTTCCCCAGTCCTACTTAAATTAATATTGCATCTCCAGTCAGGCCCCGTTAGTCTAATTGGATGAAAAGATTCGTGGGGAAGAAGGTAAAATAGCAATTTAGTTATGAAAAATCATGTCAGCTGGGCAAAACTTAAGTGGCTCTGTGCCTCTCAGGAGGTGGGATGGATTGTGGGATGGATTTCTCTGTCCCTGTGCCGCTGTAGGGTCTCCACTGGGTACTTGGGGGTGGGCTGGGGCAATACGGTGGCATCATGGCACATTCTTTGTGGCCTTAATGTTTTTAATGGATGTGGCAATTAATAGTTAAAAGTGATTGTGTTTCTTGTTTAAAATGTTTGAATGTATGTATTCAAAAGCCTGCCTTTCAAGTTAAAAAAGATGGAAGCTCTTTGTCCTGCTAGAAATCCTCCTAAAACTTACAAAAAAAACAACCAAGCTCTACCTTGTTTCTGCCTTCTGCTAAAAGCAGTAAAAACTTTGACAATAACTTGATCTGCAGAAAAATGACAGCCTTGCACTATGAGTATATTCTTTTACAAGTATCCTGTGTTTATATTGGTTTGAAAAGAAACTTTTTCTTCAGGTAGGCAGGGGTTCTTGGGTGCTTTGCACGAGTGAATGCACAGCTTATGGGCTGCCTAGGTGAGCCCTATGCCATGGGCTTCTTTTGCTGACACGTGTGACGTGATTTGGAGCACCAAATGTTCCTAGCTGCTCAAAGTGACCTTTCTGGAATAACCTTGTAGTGATGAGTGATTGTGAAATAGTTGACTGGAAACTACAAGCTTTGCAGGAAAAAATCTATTGTCCTCTGCTGGCACCCTATGCTGGAGGTAGGTACTCATCAATACCAGTCCTGCTCCAGCAGTGTCTCCTGGCTGGCATGTGAGGTGTAAATGCTGTGAGGTGGCATTTGGGGACGTGGGCTCAAGTGTGAATGAGTCAGCAGCTTGTTTGGTTGAGACTGAATGCAGTGCCTGGGTGAAAGTGTTTGGTTAAGGATTGATGGTATATCCTCTGGAGCCTGCCGTGCAGGAACACGGCTCAGTGCATGAACAGGTAATAAAAGTTAATCTCCTGACCTTGGTTTTAATCTATGCTGCTGAATTTAATCACAGTGACTTGAATGCCACCCATGGTACTTATGTAAATGCTGAATTTGGGGCTTGAATCTCATACTCGAAAGCAGAGTGGACTAAACCTTGCAGTGAATTTCTGGCTGTGGTTTCAGGATTGGGAGTATCCTATAATTTTACTCTTCTAATTAAAGCTAAATTGCAGTTTTTAGATTAGGAGCGGTCAAAACCTCTTACTCTGGCCCGGTAATTATATTCTTGTCAGGAAGAGGATTTGTTCAATTCACAGTCACTTTCCTTGTTCACCTGTATATGTTATAGAAGACTTGGGATATGTGTCAATGTTGGCTCAAAACGCTCCTGACCTGTTGGCTAGATGTTGGCTAGACAGCTACGCCAACCAGACGTTTTTCTGTGCCAACCCTGTTTGTAGAAGTTAACTGCATAAATGTGTTTTTAGAAGGGAGAAAAGCATTCCTTGTGAGAAGTTTTTTTAATAGTACAGAGATATTTGGGGCAGGGAGGTGCTGGTCTGGCTACATTAGGGTGTGTATATACATGTGAACAGCAGGGAGGGTATTGAAAGGCTATAGTTAAAAAGTCCCAAACCAGAAGTGATCTCTAAAATATTTTTTGTTATTATTAAGTGTAGTTGATAATATGAATAGCTACTAGATAATGGTGTTTTGTGGATTGATTGAGATTTTGAGTGAATGGGATATATAAAAAAATACTGTGTAGGTACTTGCAGGTTATGGGTTTGGAGTAAGTTAGTCAGGTAGGATTCTCTGGGGGATAGTTTGTTGGAGCTAGGACTTGAAGATACAAAACAGCAAACAAACAAAACAAACAAACAAAAAAAACCCCAAAGCAACCAAAACCCAGAAAAATAATAAAACACAAATCCCTGCCTAGCCAGAATTTTCTTTTAAGTAGACCACCATCAATGGTTTTTTCCTTCTATTGCCAATTGATTCATCTGTCTGGATGTACTTAGCTGCTTGTATTTCAAGTTTGTAATGTTTCTGTAACTATGTAACCCTTTGGGCTTCATTACAAATGCTTACAAATATTCTTTTCTGAGCTGGGGTGCCTATTTTCCTTCTTTTATGGACAAGGTAGGGAATAGAGATTGAATTTGAGGGCACTGATTTGGTTTTTTTTTCAGAAGACTAAAGATTTGACACTGGTGGAGCTCAAGGCCTGCAAGAATTTGTGAAGGCGTAGTGAGAACAAACTTAGTGATGTGATTTGTACATCTCACACTGTCCTGTTTGTCTCTTCAGTGTTTCTGCTTCATTGTCTGAACCATGTAGTGAGCAACTGGAAAGTTGCAGCTGTTGAGTTAGCTTGTGCCTTCCAGCTTATCCCCACAGATCCCCGCCCTGTCCTTGATCTGGGCCAAAAACATTAATGGCTTCATTGTTTTTTGGGTCAGGGCAGTCAAACTGGCATCTCTGGGTTGGATCTAGCTTGATCTTTGCCCTGGAATTGATCAGTGATATCTGTCTGGAACAGCTTGTGAGGCACCCGGGTGGAACTGTGAACTTTTGGAAGGGGAGCTCGTGTGCCTGTGCAGCCTGCACACGTGGCCCCCTTACACTGTAAGACAAGGTTTAACTAGTCACTAAGTTAGGCTTGGGGTTCCATATGTTTGTAGTTCCTTTCCCGGTGTCAAGATCATGCCTTTCTGACAGTTACAGATCTGCCCCAAAGTGCCCACTTTCTCTGCTCCCAGATCCTTCTGCTTTTGGTAGTCTAGCAGTATTAAACAGTAAAGATTAGATTTTTAAAATCATCCAAGCTTGAGTACTGCATCTGTATTTTCTTTGTCCTAAGACAAATTGTTTGTGTTAAATGATAAAAGTGGTTCCTGCATAATTTCCACTAAGAAATCTCAAGGCTCCTCTTCTCTTTAAGTGTTAATATGTGTACTGGGATTTTTGTCTCGTGCTACCTTGATATCCTTTCCACTTACCTGAAGCAGTTGTAGTTCCATACAATATTTTTACAAGAATAATTATTGCCTTAATCATGGTTTAACACAAGTTTCAACAGGGAAAACAAGGAATGATCCTTATGTCAGATCATGGAGCTGAACTGTTTATTTGGTATGAGGTTAGGGGTAAAAATGCAAAATGAATCATACATGGCGGCTTACTGTAAGTAATTTACTTACTTCTAAAGAACCTGTTGCTCGTTTTACTTCTTTAATGCACCTCTTGGGATAAACTGCTATATTCTAAAAACATCAGTTCTGTCATTTCCCACTAATTTTTTTTTCTTTGTTTGGGTTGTTTTACATTTTTCCTGAGCCACTTCAAATACTCTGAGGAGTGCTCAATGTGGAAGAAAGTAAATGCAGGTAGATATTTGAGTTGCTGTGTTTAGAGTGCTGCTGTATTTTAAGGTTAGCAAAAGATGACTTTGAACTTCTGTGCTGCAGTGCAAGAGAGTGAAGTGTCCTCAACCCTTACTAATATTGGAGGGAGGGTACATGCTCCCTCTTGGATTTGGATTTGACTCCTTTTTGTTGGGCAACTGCAGTCTTTTGAATTTAGGAAAGAAAATGTAACATGCTGTGAAATCTTCTGATAGAAACTGGGAGAGTTCTTCCTGTGTAGGAAACCAGAGTAGTTGACTTAATATTTGAGAAGCCAGAGTTATGGACTGTTCAGTCAGTACTGCTATTTTCATCTTCATTATCAAGTTTTCATGGTAATTAGGTTTCAGATTTAGGATGCTGCTTTCAGAAGTCCGCAAAAAACCGTACCATGCCCGCAAGTGGCATGAGGATGTTGTCTGTGCAGTTGAGTAGTTACAGTGCAGAAGATAATAGTCAAACTGTAAAACAAGTCATTGTGGTAACAGTTAAGTTCAACACCCGCTAGTTGTGGGGATATTTATTTAATGTACTTTCAATAAAGAGCTGGGAGAGAACCAGCTCAAATGGCCTGAAACTTAGAGACAGTTGGTTAAAAACCGCTTTTGAGCAGGGAAAAGGTCTAACAGTTTTTCAGGTAGATAATGCAGAGGACCAGAAGGCCCAAGAGCAGACACTTAATGTTTCATTTGTTCTTTTTCTCATGTGATAACGTTGAGGCAAATGCGTGATGGTAGTGCTGACATTTCAGATAAAGACTGCTTCCTGCTCCAATCTGCTGTCCTTGTTCCTCTTAGAGTTAAAAGATTGTGTTGTAATATACATATATACATAGATAGATGTACAAGCATATCATATATATTTATAACTGCACTTCGTACCCTGGGATTTGCAGACCAAGCTTTAGACAAATTACGTTGTAATGCACGTTAGTCTGAAGGCAGTTGATCACCCCTTTGTGCTTAGAAGACTTTCATGGCCAAGTCATCATCTCTTGATTCCTGTGGTAGGTGGATCCATCATACTGGATCTTTGTTCTTTTTCTTTTTTTTTTAAATAATAAGGTACTTACTATGCTGCTGGTAGCCCACATAAATTGTTTTAGTATTTATTAGGTGCTGCATTTGATGGATGTGAACTATCATTCCAGCTGAGCTTTCCCTTTTGGTGCAGCATGAACTGTTGCCTGTTGGGTGAGGTTTCTGTAAACTGCTCAAGGTTGTTCCTGAGGGCTGGAGTGCACCGTGGTGAGGGTAACAGCTTGGTGGGTTTTTTTCTCTTGTTTTTTTTAAAAGAAGTGATGTATTACTGTATTGAGGCTGTCAGCCACCTGCTGAAATTGAGGAACTCAGCTTGGTCATGCAGGCAAATAAATGCACAAATAGCTTTTATTTTTATCCTTTTTTTTTCTTGCACGTGTGCATATTTATACAGTCAGTACTGTGGCCAGTATTTTAGCTTTGTCAGAGGGTTTCAGAGGAGCAGATGTGAACAAAGAGTAGGTTCTTGTACCCCTCACTGCTGGCTGAGAAAGGTCATGGTGCTCTAGTAGAAAGTGTGGGCCTGTAAGCCATTTGTGACTTAGATACAGCAACTACTTCTGAGTTTCTATGCTGATATATATAGGCTATTTAATTTTTTCCTCACTGAAATCAGCATTCAGATATCGCTCTTCTGAGATATGCATAGACAGCAGGAGGAACCTCTGCATCAAGAGGGGAAGTGTTACAAGAATTTTTGCTGCTTTTCCCTTACTCTCCAGCTTTGGAGAGGGACTTGTTCAAATTGCCAGTGTCTAAACAGAGCAGAGAGGGGAGCCTGGTCCAAAAGGTGAGGGAAGAGTTAACACTTACTTTAAAGCCAAGAGAGACCAGTCATAGGGAGAAGTGAATAATCATGTGTCTGGTGTCCTTCAGTCTCTTGGAGCCCGCAGTAGCAAGTATTGTGGACATTCTGGTATTATTTTACAGCTATTAATGAGGAGGAATAACAGTCAGATTTATCTGGCTGCTTTATATATTTCGAAACCTCAATCATCAAGAAATAACAGCTTTAAAGATTCAATAGTGCTTGGCTGACACGTAGAGTGAGATGGCATGAGAAGTTTCTTGCCTCACTTTGGGCTGGTGTCAAGTGTAGCGTTGCCTGTTTCCTCTTCTCCTGCTGCTCCAGTTTCCCAAGGCAGGGCTGCGACTGAAAAGTAACAAACCTGGAATTGTGTTGCACTCTCCTGTTGAACTAGGAAGGAGCACAGGCTAGGGGAGATGGCAGGGAGAGGAACCTGTGTGCTGCGATGGTGGATGATGTCTCCAAAGCCCCAGATAGATAGGCTTGTCTCTTGTTTTTTGTCCTTATTTTAAGAAAGGTAAGGAACTCACAGGTGTGTTGATGCTTAATTTGTTAATGTTTGGAGGCTGCAACAGAAATGCAAATAAGTATTCAGTTACTAATCAAACCTTTCTCTGCTTTAAGGCATGTAAACTGATGGAGTACTAACAAATGTGAAGGTGGGTGGAAAAAAGGATAGCGCAGTGTGAGTTGCCTGAGTTCAGGCTTCCCATTTTTCTTCTGCTTTCACTGTGTCAGATGTATAGAAGTGTCAGCATGACTGAGGACCAGGTAGAGAGCTTATGTGAGACACAAGCCTGATGCTGAGCTGGAAAGCACAGTGTTTTGGAATGTGGGGAGGTCTAACATCTGCTTGTAACCTTTTGTTACAAGTGGAAGGGATTATAGAATGACAAATAGTGATTCTCTGCCAGTGGGCATGTGTTCCATTCAGCATTGCACAAAGCACACCAATTAGATTTAATACAAATGTTCCCTCAGAAAGATCACCTTGATTTAATTTTTTTTCAGATGCATGAAGTAGACATGAACTGAGGCTCTCTGTTTGTTCTTTAAAGACTAAGTACTATATTTCTAGCTCTTGGCAGACATTGTCCACAAGTACTTCATGTTCCATTGGGCTTATGCCAGATTTAATGTACCGTGTGTACTGAAAGCATCAAAAACAGACTTACTTTAATTTTAGATTTTACAGCTACTATTATTGATTTTTCTTAGAGCTGTTCCATCCAATCTGCTATCATGTTAATTTTTTTCCCTGCAGGAGTTTGGGGAAAGATCATGACAGTCTTTGTGTGGCTAGGGACTGTTTATATGGGTGAGAGGTGTAGATCAGACATCTCTGCAGTGGGCAAACTCTCCATTTGTAGAAGCTAAATCAGCACACTGCATTATTTGTGAACTCTTTGCTTTAATACTGACTGGTATGTTGTGACTGAGGACAGTGTTAAAAACTGAGTCTGTCAACTGTCTTTCAAGAAACTTGATTTTTATAAAATCCTGAGACGGGAAGCTGCACGTACCAAAAATCGTGAGCTTTGATTTTTCACCACTTCCATGCTGTATGAACAGAAAGAAGCCTGTCAGAAAGACCTTGGACTCCAAAGAGACAAAAAAGGGGAGAGGTAGGGGAGAGAAGCAGAGCACAAGTAGGAGTTATGGTAGGTAGACAAAGAGAGGAAGGAAATAACTGAGGAAAAGAATAGGATATAGTGCAAAACTGCCAACCAGCATGGGCTGGAGCATTTGTAGTGCTACAGTCCTTAGGTCTGCTGATCCCTGCCCAACAGCTGTGTCTGTTGGCCTCAAATTTTGGCTGTTCATCTTTTATTTTCAACCCTCAAGGCCAAGTAGCTGTGCATAAGCATGGCTTCTGGCCAGGTGGCTCATAGCACTCAGAGTGGAACAGGATTCCCTTCCATTGTGTTGATGTGGAGCAGCATGGCATTCAGTGGAGCCTGGGTTTTCCCTTTCACTCCTTCTGCTGAGGCTGCTTTTATTAAATGACAGTCCATTTTGGTTTCTGCTTTGCAACTTTAACAGCACTAGCAGAGGGTGAAGTTGGTCAGTGCTTCAAAGACCTACACCTAAGTGGGGAAGTCTCTCTGGATAGAGACTTAAAATCCCAATGAGTTAACATTCCCTGTTAATAATAATCATTGTAGTTAAAGTATGTGGGAGTTCCTAGTTTGTCTGTATTGTAAGCTTCACCATGGCAGTTGGTGGTTGTTCTTAGGCCTCGCTCCTATGCTGAAGTACTAAGCATGGTTTTAAGTCAGGTGTCTAGTTCTCAGCCATAGTTTATATTTCAGACTGTTCTCCATCTCTAAGATGCTGATTAGGCTTTGGAAATGTTACTCAAGCTTTTACAACCTTCAGATAGTATCTTACAATCTTCAGAGACTGTATTTTGTGACCTACACATGTCTTCTTGTTCCACTCCATGTACCAGAGTCTCTGTTGGGGCCTGTTCAGTTTCTGCAGGTTATCTTTGCCAGGCAGTGTCAGAAGATGCTTTCCCAGCATGCAACCAAGTGACCAATTCAGAAGAATTACTGGTGGAATGATTTTTCAACTGGTCCATAACCTGTGTTAATGTTGGTATACCCCAGGTTTTATTGTAGCAACTTAATATGGAGGTAACTCACATTAATGTGAGCAGACAAAATACTGCCCTGTGAAGAAATGTCCAGGAAATGACTAAGCCTTGATGAAGACAGAACTATAGGTTTTTCCAGGTGTTCTTTTGTAACTGAGATGGAATTTTAATTTTTTCATTTATTGCTGTTACTGTGCTTGTTTTCAAGCTTCATTTTAAAACATCTTCCATATAAGCTTAGTTTTAACTCAGTATGCATGCTAATAAGGTTATTGCTGTACTAAGCAGCCTTTTACTGATGAATATAGCTTCAGTTACCTAAAAGAACAAAGTAAGTTGAATAGAGGAACGAGTACACAGAAAACAAAATTAGCTCTAGTTAAAAATGGGAGTAGTTAAGTTTCCTTGGTTTTGAAGATTTAACACAGCTTTTAAGTACTGCTCAGAAATAAATTCTTATTTCCTGTTATCTCACTATTAATTAGTCCATGCATTTAAAAATACTTAATTTTACTATTTTCTGGGAAATGAACACACAGTCATATGGAAGGTTGTCCCAACTCTTTGTTCCTGTTATCTGTTTGGGTGCATTCTGCTCTGAGTAAATCCCAGTTGAGTAACAGTTTGGAGCATGGATCTGTGGAAATCATGGTTGTGCAGAACCTTATGCCATGTAACTGCTGGGCCACAGGCAGGCCTGCTGCTTTTGCAGGCAGCAGTGTTTTATGCCACCTTAAAATTGTTTAACTGCAGAATGTGTTCCTACTGTACATTAACAACTTAGTTCAGGCATTCCTGCAGTCCTACAAATAGGTGATAAATAGCAGCTCTGTGATGCAGGGCTTCTGTCTTTGCATGCAAAGCTCATGCCTCTGTGCTAGTGGCCAGGTTTGTCAACGAAGAGAAGAATTTGGAAGGGAGCTCTGGAGTTCATCTGGTCCCGCTCCCCTTACTCTAAGTAGTTTGAAGTTAAAGCCAGCCCTTTCATCCCTCTATTTTGCATGGTTTTGAATAACACACAACCAGGGTGTCTGCTGACAGCGCTTGTCTAATGCTTACCTGCAACTGGCAGTCTTCTGTAAGTGTAAGACTATGACTTATCCAGTATAATTCCAGAACATATTCTTAAATTTCAGTAAATCCTGAGTGCACCAACTGGCAACTGAATTCCCTGAATAATTTTGAAGAACTGAGCATTTGAGTTGCTTTGCACTAGGAGTACTGACTGGAGAGAAGGGTATCTGCTGTGTTCAAAGCCACGTTTATTCCAGTAGACACTGAGCCACTGTTGCTAAACCTCTATGAAACCATTCTTTACAGTGGCTGTGAGTGACAGGTAGATCTCCTACCTGTGCCTCTGCCAGCTGACAGTTCTCGATTGCTGATGCTCCCTGTTGGTGCTGATGTGGATGGGGCTTAACCATATGGTCTCACTCTGGCTTTCTCTCGCAGTGTTGAAAATCGTTGTCCTGTCTGCACTAGCAGCTAACTGATCTCAGCTCATTGTTGGCAGCCACCATCAACAGGTCCCTTTCCCTCTGCGCGTGAGGCTTTTGATTATGTATCGTAAATCCAAGTGGAAGCACGGTTACAATCTCGAGGTGCTTGGACACGGTGAGTTTGCATCTGCACAGTTGTTCTACAAGAACAAACTTTTTTGCTTGCACATGACCTTTGTTTCAAATTTTTCGTCTAGAGAGTTCAGTAACTACTTCTACAGGTCCTTTCAAATAGAGGTTTTATTTACCTCTGGAAGATTTTGATTGAGATTAGCTGCTAAAAGTACAAGTGTAGAACAGTATGAGCTATTTCTATTGTCTTGCTGTAATTATCTGTGAAGGTATTTGTTCTCTAATCACTATCTTTCTGAAAAATAAATGGAAGAGAATGCTTTAGGTAGCTCACTGGACAGTATCTTGCTACAGCAACCACTCACAGCTTTTATAAAAATGCAGATTATTAGTGAGATGCCTTCTAAACTGTACCAAATTTACTCTGTTGTGCCCTAATGTTTGATTTCTACCTAAGGTTATTTCCAGAGGCTCTTATACAATATTTACTGCCTGATGAGTGATGCCTTCTCCATCTCATTTCCGTGGCCTGTGCACACACATAGTTCCCCCTCCCCAGATCTGAGCTATGCAGTCCTTGGCCTGTCTTTACTCCAGACCTGCTGACTAGAGTTTTTCCATGAGCTGAGTTTTCTCACTAACTCAAGAGAAACAAATTAATTGTGGGAGTTTCCTAAGAGGTTCAGGGAGCTGTGCCTTAAGTTTTGTTATTAGACAGACTATATATCCTTCTGATGTGGTAGGCTTAAAATTCTTGCATTGCTTTCTGTAGCTTTGCCTGTGAATGTATCTGTGGCTTGTTCTTTTTCCTTAGCCCTCTGGTTTGAGGACAACAGCTGCTGCCTCCCCTCAGTGTTGCTTGAACCAAAGTAGTAATGTGGTGTTGTGAGAACATCAACTTTACCTTGCTTAGACCAGTTTTCAAGTGGAGTTAATGTACTAGTGAAACTGAGAGTACAACCTCAAGTACAAAGGGTGTGATTAATAGTGAGAGGACTTTGGGCATATAACTTTGAAAGTGTTTATAGTTTTATTTTACATCCCAGGGGATTGGAGCAAATAGGCATGAGATGCTAATCATAATAATGTTTTTCATGATCAAAGCTATCAGTACTTCAGTGGCTGCTATTTCTGTTTCAACTGCCAAAGTCCCGAAACTGCTTGTGAGCAGTCAGTATTGGTGTTTAATAGCCTGAAACGTTTTAGATATGGGAAACACCACTTCATTATTTCACATGAGTTTGCTGACTTGAATTCATGCTGCGTATTTATTTTAGTTTCTGATCAGCCCTATATTCCACTGTGCCTCTCCATTTTCTGTCAAGTTTCTATCGTGAGTGAATTCTTAGTCCAAAATTCCTTAACTCTGCAAGTGTGTTTCAAGGGGAAGCTCAACAGATGATACAGTATGGTGTACAGCTTTAAAAGTAGTGTAGGTGTTAGAACATAAACTTGAGAGTCTTGTTAGAAAATTCATTAGGAAGAAGCTTCTCTCAAATGAAACATGGTGGGTCAGAGAGGACTTGCTGTGTTCAAGTACTTGTATGTAGGCCAAAAACACTTGGAAAGATTCTAGGAAGAGTTGTGAAACGGAGTTAAAGCTGATGGCTTGAGAAGCTGGAGGGTACCTGACATTTAAGTGCTTCATCTCTTCAGAGAAACAGGACACAAATACTGTAACTGACAGTGAACATTGTCTCTGATGGCAGTGTAATTATTTTGAAAGTCTGGAGCTTGTTCAGAATCAGAGTGGTGAATTAAATTACATGTCCAGCCAAGATTTGCTCTAGTACAGTCTTGCATAGGTAGGCTGATAATGATCTTGCTTATGCTGCTGAATTCAGTTGCTTTCAGTGCAGTCGAATCCTTACTTACACCTGCATAATTGGGCTCAAGTATCAGGTTTGGTGAAGTGACCTGGTAGATGAAGAAAAACAGAACATGGGCTTCAATTTCTTTGGCAGCGTATGCTTAGAAACCAAGTCCTGCTGCTCAGTACAATTGATCATCTGCTAATCAGATGAGCTACGAATCTCAGTTTTATTTTTGTGAAACATTGGGAAAGTTTAATATAGTAATAAAAAGAGAGAGGGAACTAAGTCTGCTGCTTCTTTACTGTGCCAGGAAATAATCCTTCCTCCATGACCAGTACCTTAGCTGTTCCAGCCATGGCATGATGTAGTTTTATTTTTTTAACAATGGCTTTATTTAGATTATTCTTTTAACTAATGGTTTTGGCACGCTTTAAAAAGACACTTAAGGAAGAGGATCTTGTTGCAGAATTCCAATCTGGGCTAAACTTACAGGCTGCAAGTATTTTTACTTTTTAAAGTTTAATTAGAGATTCTTTATTTGTGCCACACTACAAACCATCTTTGGAGCATGTTCAATTTGCAGGCAGTTACCTGAAAGGCTGAAGTTCTGTCAAAGGATTCAGTCTTCTGTACATTGGAGCTGGTTTAGATTACTCTGTGCATTTGTGGTCGAAAAGGGATTTTGTGTTGCTTTCGATCAACAGGAAAGCTTTTCCTATGATCTTTGATTTCAGCTGGCCGCCACTTCACTGGGAATTTTGATTGTAATATTTCAATGCCCCTTTGTGTTAGGCCTTCTGTTATCTTTGCTTAACTTTTGTATTCTGGACCTTTATTTTTTGCCGGTAAAGATAAGTCTTGCTGCTTCAGCGTATACAGACGTAGTGGTATTGTTTTGGGGGTGAGTATTGCAGCCTTTCTTTTGCTTATACAATTTTTGTTTTAGGGAGACTTCTCTATTAAAACTTAAGGAATAAGCACCATGCTACGCCTTTGTAAACAAAGACATTTATTTAAATGTATTACTAAAATAATTAGTAAGTAACATGTGAGGATGTTGGGATGGAAGTCACGTTTATTATCATTATTAACCCTCTCATATTGCTGAATGAGGGAGGATGACTGGAAAAGACAGGACTAGCTATGAAAAGAAATCCAGTAGTTCCTAAACTCACACCTCTTCATGTTAGTCTCAGACCTGTTTTTAAGAAGGACCTAGAATAAGTACAACATATAGTTAGTCTTGCAGCTGGTCTTCGGCAAATCCCAGTACAGCAAATATGAAGGTGCTTAGCTGTAAGTTTTAATACCAGAAGCAGTAAAATACAGCTGTCACAAAACTGGGAATGTGCAGTTGTTCCCAAAAGTGGTGCTTTGCTCCGCAGGCACTGAGCTCTAACTCACGGTTCTCGCTGGGCAAGTTTCAGGACTGAAGCTTTGTGTCAACAGCTACACATCTGCATTTTGCCTATAATATTTACCTCAGTCTTTTAAGTAATTGAAAAAAGTGTGTCTGATTTTGGATATGAGAGAGCTACTATAACTGTTAGATTTTAGATATAGTGAAAGTTAAACAGCTGTATATCTAAAGTTACAGGTTCTTTCCCACCATGATATTAAACTATACTTTCAAAATAAAGAGCTTAGGCCACAAATTGGTTTTGAAGTGAAGACTTTTATAGGAAAAAGGTTTTTTGTGCTTACCTGTTTTTATTGTTGTTGGGTTTTTTAAATTTTTCTGCAGTTTAAATGAAGTGCCTCCCTTCTAACAAGGGAAAAACCCTCAGCTTGGAATTGGTTACTAAAAGAAAAATTTCACCTCAGAAACTAATAAAATTATTGGAGCTGGTATACTCCTCATGTTGGTTTTATAACATTGTATAGTGTTGATAACATTTCAGAGTAGCTGACCTTGTGTCTTTGTCCTAGCAGTTATGTTTGCATGCAAGGAATACCCATTATAAAATTGAGGAGGGCAAGCTTCTGACAGTGCTGTATTTATTTGTATGGTTCAGGGTTTATTTTGAGGATGTGTAATCCACACACTTTCATCAGTGAAATGCTAAAAGTACAGAATGACTTCAGTGTTTTAAAAAGTTTAAGTACAACAGTGGCTGTTAAGCCATAGAACGTGTTTCTTTTATGTTTAGAGAATATCTATTGTACAGCTGGGGTTGGTGTTGCTGGAGTGAGACTGAGCAAGCTTGACAATTTGTTCTGCCACTAAGTTGCATTGAGGCAACACCGAGGGCTAAGGGCAGCTCTGATGATCATCCTTGACAGACTTGTAGTTTTCATCAAAACTCGCCTGACACTTCATAAAGTCATGCGGGGTGTCTAGTGTCAAATGGGCTCCAATGACTTTGCCATATTTGAAGTTCTTTAGTTTTTTTTAGAATGTCTGTTGAATAGTTAATTACGTAAATGGTATTTCTTAAATGTTTGAGGGTTTTTTGGTTGTTTTGTTTGACTTTGAGTTTGCATTGGTCCAGAAGCTTGAATGTGTCAGACATCTCTGCCGAATCTGGGTAGCGACTTCTTAACGTGTGTCGAGGTTGCCCATGACAGTTCGTACCCTCGGAGCCTTCTGCTCTGCAGAGGGATGGCCGGAGACATCCTTAAGCACAGAAGTAACTGATGACAAGCAGCAAATTGAATGGGAGCAGGGCTTCTACAAACCTCTATGAATAGGTGTGAACGAGACACTGCTGAGCTCAGCCTGAGTAGCTGTTAGCAATTTGAAGCAATGTTCATAAACAGTGTCAGTCCAGGGAGGGCCAATCTATCCCTAAAAACTTGCGAAGATCACTTCTGAAGAGACAAATTTCTTGGAATGAACTGGTCTGCTCTGAATGGCTGACTGAAAAGGGGCAAGTGAAATGGCTCCTCCAGACTAGATTGTTACTGTTAACTTTGCTGTACTAGAAAAAACAGGTTTCTGTGGTGTGCAGAGATGCGCTTGAAGGTACCCAGACATAGCCTGTGTGGGTATCTGGAGGGCACACCATGGGTTAAAGTGGAGGCTTCTCTTAATCTCTTTCTCAAGGATCAGAAGGGAAGAAATCTGTACCATATTAACCAGTCAATGTGGTTAATAAATAAGTGATGCTGTAAATCATGTGAAATTTATTTCCAAACTCTCTAAAGTACTACTGTGTTCTGAATCGTCTGGTACTGTTCAAAAATCATTTGGTTGTGGTACTGTCAAAACTGCCATTTGTGGCTGTATGCTCTTTTCAGTGTATTTGCCCAACAGTGTTTCCTATTTCCTGAATGGAAAAATTCTTCTTTGAGAGAAAACAAGTAATTCTTCACACAAAGCCTGCCTCTCAAGGCATACAGGTACAAAGTGCAAAGCTGAGGTCAGTGCTAGAATTGAGTTTGCAAGCATGAAGATACTTCTACATGTCAGAAAAATTCCCGAATGAGAAAGAAATGTAGATTTTATTTCATGCTTGTGTTAGTTCAAATCTAGCTCCATCAACTCTCTTTTTGCTTTGGAGGCTTCTCCAGGTAGCTTTGAAATATGAGCTGGTAAGTACAGAGAGCCAGAGTCCTGGCCAAGATATAGCTTTAGGCATGGCTTTTTGTTTGTTTTGGGGGTTTTTTTCAGAAGAAATTGTTGAGCTGTTTTGCTTGTACATTTTATGTCAAGTTAAGTAAACTAGCATTAGTTGGTGAGAAACACCCTGAACTTGTGTTCTCAAACCTCAGTTTTAAGAGTCTTAGTTTCTAGGCCAAATTTTGGAGATTTATATTCACACAAAATTCTGCTCTGGAATTCTCGTGGATCAGGGAAGAACTTTTTGTCTTCAGGAACACTTTCTTTGCTGGTAGAATTACAAAGAGTCAAAGTGCTGCCTTGCTAATGTAATTGCATTAGAGTTTGTAATGTGATGTAGCATCATTGAAAATGCTGGGGCAGTCCATGAAACTACAGCTGAACGTTTTAACACTGCCTCACAATGGGTGCATCACTTTGGCAGTTGCTGGAAAAATGTTCTGCCACAGTGCCTGTCACTATCTCTGCACTCAACCAATCTAAAATTACTTTTGTCTTCATCTGCTAAATTTTGTCTGACATATGCTGAGTAGACAAGAAGCAAGACAGATTTCAAACGCATGGCTTTTTTGAAAACAAACAGGTCCCTCTCTTGGTACCAAAATGCCTTTCCTTGTCTTTTATGACCCACACTCTTGGGAATATTTCTTCTTCCGGTTGTAACTGAAGGCTGTACTAACTTAAAGTTGCCATATTCAGCTAGATAGCTTCCCTTATTTGAAGGTAACATTTTTCTGTGGACATAGAAAATTGAAAGTTTGAAACTAGTGATAACCTTGAAAACCTGCAACTATAACTCAAATGTTAAACATAATGATTTCCTTAGCTTTTAATTAAAACTCGACCATATGGTCAGACCAAAGTCCCTTGGGTTCCTATAGAAATAGGACAGCTCCATCTCCATGGCTGAGATATTCTGTCCTGGGCTTTTTTTGGTGGGAATATATTTGGCACAATAATACCAAACACTGCATGTGACAAGAGCCAAGAGTACCTACCAGTTCTCCCTTGTACCTCCAAAGTAGTAACTGTATTTCTGTCTCAACCAAGGAGCAGAATTCAGGGATGGCATCTCTAGCACTGAATTGTTACTATTTGGGAATGACCTTTTTGTTGTTAGGTGTTAGTGCCTGCGTAGAGGTAAAGTGCAACTGCCTGTTTATTTTTATAAGCGGTAAACCTCTTACCCAAATTGGATTAGAAGTGTAGGAAGTATTGTACCTGTCTAGATATGCTAAATCATGCATTTCCCATGGGATTAGAAAGGAAAGAAAAAGATTTGATCAACTGGCATGGGATTTTTTTCCCTGAGCAGTAACAAACTGTGAACAGGCAGGTGGTCTAACACGAGAAGGTTTTGGAGCTGTCCTGTTTGAATTGCTGGCTGTAGGAGGTGATGCACATGGGAACTAAAGTGTGCAAAAAGTTAGTTTTGTGTTTATGTATAAATACAAGTTGTATTAGCATAAAAGTTATCTCACCTTAGTTTTTAAGGGGTGGCTTTTAATCTATCTGGACATATTTCAGTATATCTCTATTAGAAACCTATTGCATGTGATGAGTAATCAATTCTTGTTCTCTTGGGTTACTGCCTAAAGTAACATTTGTTCTGTACCTGAGCTCGTAGAATAGTATTTAAAGTATTCCTAAAAAGATGTCCTTGACTGTCAGCAGTACAGGAAACAGAGGTGCTGAACCCCGTGTGTCTGTACAGAGCTCTAACATCTCCTAGCAGGCCACTGTGAAAACCTGACCCTTGGCTCGCAGAGAGGAGGCAGCCCTGACAGCTCTCCAGAGGAATGTAGGTCATATGCTTTTATGTGCAAATGCTGGAGGTGATGTGTTTAGAAAGGACCAACTTTTCTACCTTGTGTAAAGACTGCCTAAGTTTGAAGTGAGGAGGAAGAGTGTAGTAAGATGGTTATGTTTAAAAGCAGTGATTTGCAAAATATTCAGGTATGAACTATGGACTTGGGACACTGACATGCAGAGGTGAGGGGAGCTGTTTTAAGGTTATCCAGCGCTTTGTTTACCAGAATTGCAGAGGGACTACAGTCAAAACATTGAGAGTCTAGAGTTTAGTAAGTATGGTTAGGAATTTAGGATAAAGTAGAGGGCTGTTGGATAAACTTGACTTTTTGCTTCACGATCTCTTTGAGGGTAAATATATTTGCCTTCTTGTAAGAGATCCATTTGTGTGTGAGTCGATTAGAAACTGTACTGAATAGTTTTTAAACTTTGTCCCTCTTAGGATATTTTTTCCCTAGAATGCAAGTGTGGGGACACAGCCAGTTATAGCTGAATTTCTATAGCTGAATACTTTTCCTTTTTTTGATAATCTGAATGAATAATCTAGGATGAAATGTTTTTCATCAGTGAGACAAAGATGTTTTTCAGAACTGAAAGTGTTACTACTTCTAGCAACTGTCTTAACATTCTCTGTACGAGTCCGTGGTCAAATGATCTGGCTTTGTGGGAATGAAAAACTTCAGGTAATGCAGGTTCAGCTAGTTCTGCTATAACCTTAAAGGCTTTGCAAGTAGAAAAATTGTGTCTTGGAAATGAATTCAAATTGAGCCTCCCTTTATTTAGGGGAAACCATAATACCTGAAGCTCAGTGAATCTGGGTTCTGGTGCTGAAAGATTACTGAACAACATCTGAAAAATTCTTTAAGGAAGTGCTTGTGCATAGCTGAGATTAGTTGAACCAGAAATGATCCTAGAGAACTTTAAAGAAATCTTTTACAGTAGCTTTTTCCAGGTACCTGGAAAATTAAAAGTTTACTGTCTTGCAGAGAAGCCTGGTGTGACTACATCTGTATGTCTCTGACTTGGCAGGTGACTTGCATCAGTTTGACCTTTTTGGAAACAAATGTGCTTTCTTCAGAATGAGGCTTTGCCTATCATTCAGTCTTGAATTCTTAGGAATTCAGCACATCTGATGCTTCAGGTGGTACTTGAAGCCAGGTGAAGAGCCATTTGTCTTGGTTTCAGCTGGGATAGTGTTAATTTTCATAGTACCTGGTACAATGCTGTGTTTTGTGTTTAGGACGAGAATAATGTTAATGCACTGATGTTTTGGTTGTTGCTGAGCAGTGCTTACTCTGAATTCAGGACTTTACAAGGTCCCATGCTCTGCCAGCCAGGTGCTGCACAAGAAGCTGGGAGAGAGTGTGGCCAAGATGGGTGACCCAAACTGGCCAAAGGGATTTCCATACCAGAGGACATCATGCCCAGTATTATAAACTGGGGGGAGCTGGCTGGGAAGGGCTGGCTGCTGCTCAGGGATGGTCTGGGCATCACTCAGTGGGGTGGTGGGTGCATCACTGTCTTTGGTTTCCTTTCTCTTTCCTTTTATGTTGCCTCCCTTTTCCTTATGTTTTATTTTAGTTTATTTCAATTACTTGATTGTTCTTATTTCAACTGTGGGGAGAGATACAATCGCCACATTCAACCTGAGGGTTTTATCTTTTTCCCTGATTCTCCTGCCTTTCTCACAGGGCAGGGGAGGTGTGAGCAAGCAGCTGCATGGTACTTGGTGACTGGCTGGGGTTGGTTAAACCACAACATTGTTTTAAGAGCAGCTCAATTCCCAAATGTCTTACTTGGGCAACAGTAGCTGTGTTGGATTGCTCATTGGGCCCATTTCTCTTGTGAAGGACTTCCCTGGTGTAGCTGAGGAACAGGCACACAAAGATGTAAGGGTGGGACAGGACTTCATAAGAAATGCTCAGGAGGTTTGCCGGATGGCAGAGCATGACTCCTGTGATGGGAAATGCCTCTCTGCTGTGTGATGACTTGTTGCCACTCTGTAACTAGGCTCCTTTGACGAATTGCTCCACAGTTGCTTAAGGATCACCGTGGCTGGATGAAAGACATTTTAGAGTTGGCAAATCTGTTTGAAGGAACATTTGTTGTGCTTTAAGAACTTGAGATTCTGTTTAGATCTTTTACCCAGCTGTCCTGCAAATCTAATTAACCTCTCCTACCCCTTCCAGAAGTGGTCAGTGTAGAAGAGTTCATGAAGTACCACCTACCCTTCATGTCACAGAAACTTGAGATGCAGAAAAGGGTTCTTATCTGGAAGCTGTAGCTGTAACAATGGACCTTTGTTTTCTTGGCCCTTGTAAGAACTTTCTTACTTCTTGCCATAAGCCACCACACAGTAGTGCAGGGGATTAGGTCATTTCCTTCCCTTCTCCTCTTCCTGCAGATTATTTGATTAGCATTTCTATTGTATACTCTAAATAGCATGTTCTTGGCTTCAGGCTCTTCCCCCCCTCTATAATCTCTTAAAACACTGTAATATGACTTTTTATTAACAGTGTGACATGGGAACTCCTTGCACAGAGATTACATGTGACGTAACACAATAAAAGATTAATGGGGCTGGTAAGTCAGTAATCTTCCCTTCTTTTTTCCTTCCTCATGCACCTGAGGGTAGGCTTCTGGGAACCTCCTAACAGTGTTAATGCCTTACAACACGTGAAATATTTTTCTTTTTTGGATATCATTGGCTTTGATCAGAGTTCAGCCCCTGACTTCTTGGGAAATAGAGTCCAGGTTGTGTATAGTGTATGTTCAGCATTCAGTAGTGAGTGTACAAATATACCTCCCCCGTGGGATCATTACACGTTCTGGTCTTCCATGTTTTTTGCTCCCTTTTCTCAGTGTTTCCTTTCCTTCACTCTCTGTTTTTATATACCCTGTGTGCAGTCATTTCAAGCTCTTATCCTGCGTAGGGTTTTTATTCCACTCCTTGCCTGTTTTGTTGAATAAAACTATCAACAGGTGTTTAAAATGTCGGTCTTGAAATTTAGTTGTAATAAACTGATCAAGTTAACTCCAGCATAAGGAGTTTGCCATTCAGGCTTCTTGCCAGTCTGGACATTAGAGGCCGTAGTGTTGCCCACTGCCCCTGTCTGTAAGGCTGTCTTTTTAGCTGGAACAGCTAGAAATGCGTTCCTCTTCAAAGCTCATGTTGAATGTCATGTGGAATCACGTAATTGTATCAAACAGTACAGCATCTGCTTGTGAGTCAGATAGAAGAACATGATGATACAGCCCTTTATTTCTCTAACAACTTCAAGGAAAGAACCTCCCCTGCAGTTCAGCATCACTTCATGAAATTAGCAGTGATATCTTGGGCTACAGATTGTATTGTTTTAGTCTGGCATGGTATCTGTACTCCAGGAGAAATCAGATAGCTTGCCTAGCGACAGCATGCTGGAGGCATTTGCTTCCAGTCCTCAAGGATTGGCATAGTTCTTGTGATTCCAGGAAAATCATTAAAGTCTCCTCATTATAAAAGTGGGGGGCAATGTTGACACAAGAGCAGCTGAGTAGAGCATGGCTGTGAGTAAACACAGGCAGGGAAACAGAGTGGTTCAAACGTTGTTGGGTGAGATTCAGAGGCAGCCACATGGAAGTGTGCCTAGGGGCAAAATAAGCCCTCAAAAAACCTGAATTAAGATGGGGCATGATTAGCTATAAAAAGGACATTGTGTGGTGTTGCCTGATAGCTCCAGAGGGTCACTAATATGAAGGCAGGTAAGGATTGTTATCTGCAGGAAGCTGAGTGGAGTGGTGGAAAGCAAATCTACCTGCAGCTTCTTCTTAGGTGGCTGCAGCATAAAGTAATCTACAAGCTTATTAACCTGAATGCTGAACAGCTGCATCTGTAAAATGAGAATAAAGGAGTTCTAGAAGCAAATTAGTCTTCAAGTTCTGCTTTTCAGGATTAACGCTTTTGAAACAGTACAACCCAAGTTTTACAACTTGTGTGAGAAAAGCAATGCAACCTAGAAGTAGCTATACCAATGTAACTAATCACTGCAGCTAAATACCTGAATACAGAGTACCTTTTGTACTCTTGGTGCCATATCTGTGTGTTAAGTGATACTAATGCAGTCCTGGTGTGGTTTTCTTTTTTTTCCTTTAAAACAAAATCACGAACGCAAACCCTTAGCCCTGATTAAAACAGCATTCAAGCTGCCAACTCTGTATAGGCTAGGACGAAATAGAAAATACTTGAAAGTGATGGAGGAAGGTGGGGTGATGTGACTCCTCCACCCCAGTAAAAATTGCCATTTTAAGGATCTACCCGTTACCAGTGGAAGAGCTGGGTTTGTGTGCCAGTAGCAAGAGGCTGTTGATTTTTGGCAGGGAGGAGGATTCAACTTAAATCTCAAGATCGAGCTGGCTCAGTCTCTGGCGTTACTGTTGAGACTGATGCAGAAGGTCCCTATCCCCTCATTTGCATTGGTATAATGGGTTTACAGAATAAACCCACAAACAGATAAGCAAAATTACTTGGGTTGAAATAGTTGGAGATTTGTGTGTGGTTTTGGTTTTTGCCTTAGACCCTTGCCATCTTAGTAATGTGATAGCTGTGATAATAACCATACCATTTCAGAGCAGTGTTCAGTCTTGTGATTTTTTTTTTTTTTGGCGACCAGAAGAGTGGAAACAATGGAGCACCTGTACATCAGTGTTCCTCCAGGCACTTTCCAGTGTTCAGCAGCTGTGGCTCAACCACTTCTGTGGAGCAAAGTGGTATCTTTGTGCTTAGTAATCTACAGTAGGAGAAAAAAAAGTGTCTTTGAGCCTATGTATTGTTTTATTATACAGAATATCCTATGACAAGGTGTTCTGCAGCTGAGTTTTCTGGGTAGGTGACAAGATCCTGAACAGGACAGCTGTTCAGTATTACTTGGGGGAAGGTTGGTTGTGGAGTACAGGTTGAGAAGAGAGAAAACACGGGTGCATCCACCTTGTTCTCAGCAGTGAAGCTGACTTCTGTGGAGCTGCAGCTTATGCTGTGTTATGGCATTATGAACAGAAAAGCTGTTTTGACAGTTCTTAGATTTGAGTGTTACGCAGTGGCTATACTATGAGGTGAACTGGGGAAGACATCCAGCTAAAAAATGACCAGAGCCAATAAACCAACTTTTTAAAACGTTGACAGATCAGTCCATAAAATTGTGTTTAAAAGATTGAGATGGCAAGCCAAGGAGGGAGCGGCAGAAACAGGAGCAACTGTCACGTGTACAGCTTGGAGATGTGAAATGTCAGGCTGCATCTACATTGCTTGAGCCAGCCATGTACCCCTTCTTCACCCACTACAGCTGTGATGTAAAACTTGATGTAAAGGTTAAGCTGCTGTGTCATGTCGTGCTTGCAGCAGCCTCGCAGCATTTGCATGATCAATTCCACGAGGTAACTTGGAAGCCGTGGTAACTTGATCACCACTTTATGGCTCAGACATTTAAATTATCCCACCCACTGGCTTGATGCTGTGATTTTGATGTTGGTGGAATGAGAAATGAGCTCGTAACCTGGTCTGGCACATGCAGATTTGCCTTTCTAAATGTGCATCCTACAGGAATGAGCTGTTGTGGAATCATTGGCCATGACAGTCCAGTAGACACAGGTGGCATCTGCAGGTGTGTCATGTGTCCAGTCCTACAGCGTTAGTGAAAATGGAGATGGCAATACCTGAAGAGTTTCTGCTGGTATAATTCTCACTGTATTAAGAAATTACTCTTTGTGTGGGAGGTGAGGAAAGCTAGCTGGGCTAATAAATTATGGTTTAAAAAAAAAAAAAGAAGAAAAGGTATAGCATGCATGGGTACAGTTATGTAAGAGAAGGAAATAAATCAGTGTTTCTCTGGGAACCTCATCCACAGAGCTGCCAGGCAATTGGGCTGCAGTATTGTTCTCAACACACCCTCTGCTTCCTTTTTTCCTTTTTGGGGCCAGGGATGGATAAATTGATGGAGCAGGGGCAGGATGCCCGCTCTGCCTCCAGCCAATGCTGCGTGGTGCCGCGGTGTTTACCCAGCTTACGCAAGGCAGAGCCGGCCCCTCTTGAGGCAGAAGGCGCTTCCCACGGCTGAAGTAAAAGCACACAGAGCAGTCACTCAGTCTGGCAGTTGCTGGGGGTTTAAAGGAGTTGGTGGATTTCAGCTGATTTTTAACAAGATCGAAGGGTTGGATTTTTTCTTCTCTGCTGTGTAGGAATACTGAGAAGACACAAATACCCTGGTAAGTGCTCTGCATGCCATCGCTTTTCCCTTTTAGTGTGGTATTGTTTCAGTCTCTCTTCTAAAAGCCTCCTCAGCTGCAGTGGTTTTCAGTGATGCGGTGGAAAGGAAATCTGAGAGCGGGCAGTGTGTCTGCAGGCTGCCCTTCCACCTCAAGGAGGTAGAGACATTCAAAGTGCACAGCATAATAAGTGCTGGTTGATCATAAAAAGTGTCAGTCACTTCTCATTTTTTGGGTGCAGAGCAAGGTGCCTTAAAACTGTCATTACCTGATAAAATTGTACCAAGGGGAATTTCTCATGGAGCTGTTAAATATTCGTGTCGTCTAAACCGAAAAAAAGGCTTTAAATGTAACTGTAACTGCTATTTTTGCTAGATAATATAGTATGCTATGTGAAAAGGCTTTAGTGCAATACAAACAGCTATTTAGCAGATACTTTGGTACGTGAACTGCCTCATCAGGAAGTCAGAGGCTCATAAAAAGCAAAACTGTAATGTTCAGGCGTGTAGAACAAGAAGTCATTGTGGTTTTTTGCAAGCCCAGGCTCCTCAGCCATATATTCCAGTACAGGTGCATCAGACAGTAGATTTTCCTGGACTTGAAAAGCTCCATTGCTTTGTGTAAAAATAAGATGCCTCTGTTTTGGTCTAAACTCTTAGGAAGTTTTGCTCTTGTGACTGACTCTTAAGTGAAAGATGGGACTGCTTTTTTTTTTTTTTTTTTTAAGGTAATACTGTGTAATTTTTCTGAAGCAGTGGAGAGGATAATGTTAAAAGTTTCTAACTGTAGTTCTCTGCAGCAGAACTGTACTTCTGTACCGGTATTGTAAGAAGTTTTTTTCTTATCTGCTCGTACTTTTGCAAGGCACTCTCTGAAGATACAAATAGATATGCTACGGCTAATGAACACCTGATGCTCTCCCAGCATGCCTCTATGTAGTATTGTTTTATGGCTTTTTCATATGGGTTAGAGGTTATAAATAAACTTCATTTGATAACCTGAGTGAAATGAAGATAAAACCAAAACTATACTTTTTTCTGCATAGCACACAGAGTCTGTGCTAACAGGCAAAGTGCAAGTGCAGCCAGAACTTCATGGAGAAAGCTGCAAATTAATCTTCTGAAGTAGCTTGTGTGAGTAACTTTGACAGGTAGTTCAGCTGATGGAGCAAGGACAAGCTGTGGTGTTTGGTCCTCGTGCCGGAGGGGCTGAGCCCCGCATGTTGTCACCGCTATATCCGAAAGCTGACGTGGAGGAGATGGGTGGCAAGGGGGTTCAGACTGCATGTAAATGGAGCAGGTTAACTGGTGGAGAACTTTCTCAGCTAATTAAGGATACAGATAATATTGCAGTGACAGCTTTAAAATAGACACCTTGTGCTAAAAGACAAATGTTTTTGGCTTCCCACACGCAGTCTGAATTACATCATTTATAACCCGTAGGAGGTTATCGTGGTTTCCTCAGGGGAGGATCAGCTGTTACTTTTCATGACTGAAAAAAATTCTGGACTATTTCTTTTTCCAACGGAATATTTTCAGAATTGATTTTTGTCAGTCTGTTGGAGTGCATCATTATTGATTACATAAATCTGCCAGGTTTAATACACCCAACCCCATTCTCATGTCATAAATGGCAGTTCAGAATAAGAGAACTGAAGTTAGCTGAGGTCTGACTGAAGTCAGGCCCCTGTGCTTAGATGGGTTTTTTCAGTCTTCTGAAGAGGAATGCTATTTTTGAGTACTATCATAAAGTACAGATTTTCATATAGGTGCCTATAATAGAAATCCTATTCTAAGACACTTCCCTTGTTCATTGAGCGAGGTTGCTTGTCCTCAAGGTGCTGTTCCTGTCTTCCCTGAAATTGCTGAGAACTTCTCAGACTTGCTTCTGAGGCTGGAACAGAACTTGAAGCAGAGTGCTAGATGCCAGTTCAACCAAAACTGCTGTTTCTTAGACTGGACAAAGTTATCTGTGGCATTAGAGCAAAACAGTAGATTTGCTCTTGTGTATCAAGTTAATGCCCCTTTCAAAGTGTCTACAGACAATGGGTTTTTGTGTGTGTATGTGCTCTGACTCTTGCATGACTTGTTTCTGGGATGACCAGACTACTAATGGCGGATGTCCATGGTAAAAAGATGCTTTCATTCTGTTTGTGACAATGAAAAACTCCTCTACTGAGATTTTACAGATGTTCTCAAGGCATAGTAGATAGCTGTTGCCTTGGTTTATGCTTGGTAGCCTGTGCAGGATCGGCTGCTTGCTCATTTCAGAGCTTGGCCTCGTTGTCTTGTTTTTGATATCTTGTTTTTGTCTTGCTTTCATATCATAAGACACTCGTGTGTGTATAGTGGATGACTAAGCTTATTCTGAGTTACAAAAGAAAAGGTGTACAGTATAGACTAAGGAAATAATAAGCCATACTAAAGTAAAAGGCTGGACTGATACTCCACACTCCCAAGGCTTATTCTTGGGGATTTTTCATGCTGAAAAACTCCCTTTTCTAGAAATAAGAAAAGGAATTATCCTTCCTTAGGACTGTATGGCTGTTGATCTAAAGTGGTAGGCATTTAAATTGCACTAACAGATGCATCACTATACCCTCCCTGTGCATCTGTAGTGAAGGATGCAAGCTGTAGACAGAATGTGGCTAATCTCAAAAGTGGAGTCTAAAACCTGCTGATGTTAAAATTGCAGGTGTGTGTGGGAAGGAAACGTTAGCTTGTTTTTAACTGGAAACTGGGAGAAGTGTTAAAACGGTGGTTGATAAACACATGCTCTTTTTACCCAGTGATCACTTCGGTAAAAACTATTTTAAAACCAGCTTACAAAAAGATTAATAGGAAAAACAGTTAAAGGAGAATAACTTTCGAGTCATGAAAGTTACTTCACCCATCACATAGAAGAAAGTGATTTCTCAACCTTTGTCTCAGCTTTCAGAAACATAGTGATGCAAGGAGCTGATTCCTTGTTGTTCGCACCAGTGGAGATCAGTAACATTATTGATATTGTTTGTGCAACCTGGGCTAGTTGGGAGCGCATACTCAAACAAGCACTCAGTCTGCTGGGAGTTACTGTGGTTTTTTGGGTTGGTTTTCTTGAGGGGTTTGGTTTTGTTTTTCCTTCTCTCTGATTACTTATTGCCTCCCCCTCCTTTCATGCTTGCAAATATCTTCATCTTGAGAGACTAGTATTCTGTACAGCTTGTATCTCACAGTGACTTTTAACTTTGGTATTCTGGTTGTTTAAATCTGGAAATCAAGATTTTTACTTTGAAGTGGTGAGATGTAACCATAGAAGAGAATATGCAGTGCTGAAACACTGTACGTGTATTCAGAGGATTTTGGTTTCTGATCCTGCAGTCGCAGGAGACTTGCCTAGTGGAAACTGGAGTGATAAAGAGCTTAAATGTGTAAATTGATGTTGGCAAACTTGGGTCCTACTTGTGTCTTGTCAGGTATCGTTACACTGTTGAATGGGAATTGTTTGTTTGCAGTATGGGGTTTTAAATCCAAATAAAGCTGTAGACAGTAACATGTAAATCTTGAGGGATAAGGACAAAATCTTGTTTCTTTGGTAATGGAGTTACTTATAGTTTGTCTAACTGGTCAAAAGTGCACCTAAAGTTCATATTCCAGTTGCCTGATAAAATTGTGTGGACTTCCTAAAACTAATTGTATTCCTAGAATAATTTAGGTTGGGAGGTTGTCTGGTTTAGTCCCTGGACTCAAAATGGGACTGGACTGCCTTAGATCAGGCTGTTCAGGGCCATATGCAGCCAGTCTCCAAGGATGGAGATCCCATAGCCTCTGTGGATTGGGTGTTCCTTCCCCCACCCTGCCCCCCCAACCCCCCCATCCCATAATAGCTAATCAGGGTTTTCTGTGTTGTAGCTTGTTTGTTGCCTCTTGTTTTGTCACTGCATACCTGTCAAAAGGACTAGATTCCATTTTGTCCCTTTTCCCTCTGGTTCAGCACAGAATTGCTGAGGGAAGAGCTGGATATGAGAATTGCAAGGGTAGTCAATGGAGAACTGCAAATAGTATAAAAATAAAAACAGCGATAGATAAGATGTCTTGTGCTTCATTTCTAAAAGCAAAAAAAAAAAACCCTCAAAAAGTTAAAATATGTAGATGTAGAACATAAAGATCATGTTATAAAAATGGAGGGGAAAATTCCCATTTTTTGCATCTGAATCAGCATCTTTTTATTTTAATATATTCATTGACAGAGGACTTCTTTCTATACTGTGAAAGTGGTTTTCTATGCAGTATTTTAGAAAAGGGCTAGTCTGGCACTAGCTACAGTTGCTAGCAGCCTATAATGCTGGCTCTGTGTTTAGAAAATGACGGTAATTTATTACAAAGAGACTTTTATTCTAGTATTTTTAGCTTGCAGCCGAGTGTTTAATGAATCTCTGCTTGGGCTCATTGAATTTATGTTCTCCCCTCCCCCTGCCCCATTTTAACCATTAAGATACTGCTATTCTTGCTGCAATTCCAGAAGCTGTGCTTGGTCTAGGAAATAGCAAACTTATTCACAAGGTGCTGTGCCTTACTGCAAACAAAATCTGAAGACTTGCTGAAGCAACTAAAGACTAGTTGTGAGTGAGTCTTGTGACCAGGAAAGGCAGCTGAATGGTTGATGATGACTGGTAAGCTGGAGCTGATAGTTCAAAACCGACCAAAATTCAATCTGTCTCTGTCCCCCATGGAGAATGATGTGTTCAGTGAAAGTGTGCCCTTAACCTAATGTACTCTGAAGCGTGGTTTGTGAGGTCTTCCCAGGGGATAGTCTGGGTGCAGGGACCAGTGCTTGCATGAGAGAGGAGAGATTACAACGATATGACTTTTCCTTCTACCGGAATGGAGTCAGAAATGTGTGGCTTGCTTTCTCTGCTATAGCAGTCTTTGCCTTCCGTGACTTAATGAGTACTGGAGAAGAGGAAGGCTTATAAGAAGCCAGACTTACATTCATCAAATGAATTTTAAATGCTTTTCTCAATTTAGTTCTTATCACTTTCCAGTCCTTCAAAACAGTTGCACATTGATAGTATTGAGCAAGTTATCCTTATTGAACTTTCTGCTGCCCCCAGAGGAACCAGTGTTAAAAATAAAAAGGTATTACCTGTTCATGAGTTCTTCCTGTTCCAGTTTCCTATTTTTGATACTGGAGAATTTTAACTGGTACCCATTGTGGTCTGGGGCTAGCTGCAAACAGTTGTGCTCACCTTTAGCCATGCAAGTTGCTTTACTCACAAAATCTTTTCAAATCCATAATACAGGGCTGTGCAAAGGTAAGGGTTTTCAGGCTTCGGTCTCTTCTCGTTGGCAGAAGCAGAGATCTTGACATGAAATGTTTGCTGCTGCCAGTTCTATGATTTTTGGAAGAACGCTGGATGAGATGGGATCTTGTCATTGACATCTTGTTCCTTATCAGTGTCAAAGGTTTTTGGAGGAGTTTAGAAGAGTCTGTTGTTCAGAGCTTGCTCCAATGAAGCCTGTTTTCCAGACATCAGTGGATGCTGCTGCAAAAAGCAGAAGAAATGTAACTTGCATGTATTTTGTTCGAACAGTTGGTTCCTTAGCTATATACTGGCAATTCAGAGCCAAGTTGTCTCTTTAATTAGCCATTTGTAACTTTTTGAAGAGGTCTCCTGTAGTACTCTAGGAGTAAAAACTGGTCAGGTTATACTGTTAGAAAAGGCCCATTATATATTTTAGTGGATCCTTTTCTTCTACTCAACAGCATTCCTTCCAGTTAAATTCTTCATTCAGCTTTAAATGGTCCTTAAGCCTGCTCTGTTTCAGGAGTGGAGATGTTATCCCATGGCAGCTGAGACTCATCTCTAGTGGGACAGCACTTGAGTTTTATTTGCAGACATGAAATTTCCCTTGGACTGATCTTCAGGACCTCATTGGAAGGATATAATTGATCTTTATTATTTCTGAGAAGAAAAAAAATATTCCTTTTGGGTACGGTGCACCAGGCCAGTCACACTGGAAGAGAAGTAGTGTGTATGTTGGACTGATTATTTTTTTCGGAGTGCTGAATTTTGTATGTGCTTGAGTTGAAGTAATCTGGGGGTGTAGTAGTTGTGAAAGTGGTGTGTGAAGCTCATGAAGGTTCTGAGATGTATTTTTTAAAAAATGAAGTTCAAACATTCCAGCCAGACTTTTGAAAGTGGATGAGCAAGCTGTGTTATTAATGATGGCTCTAGATTTCTAATGTTCAAACCTTCCTTAAGTCTAATAAGAAGTGGATTTCCATCATGTGCAAAATAAACTTGAGTGGATTTTTTAAAATGTAAAGCGAAAGAAAATGTTTTTAGAGAGGAGCTGAGCGATAGATGTGGGACATCTTTCCTTATACTGAGATTTCCTGTGTAACTCCTTGTATTGCTGAAGTCTGTCCCTGGGAACTGCTGACCCCTTTTATCATTTCTGCACAGTTCTCTGGCCACTTGTGCAGGTAACACTTTAGAGTCTCCTTTAACTGTTCACGTGTTATTTTCATGAGACTTTGGAGCTGACTCAGGCTGAGACATGTATTTTTTTAGTTTTCTGTTAAAATTGTTCACTTGGATGAACAGAGGAAGAGAAGCTGCACCAAACCTGTTCTTGTACTAATGGCTAAAGTTATTTTTAATGTTTGCCTTCCCACTTTATCTAAGTGAAAGGATTAGCTCTTTATCTAACACTGTAATGTGGGGTTATACTATTTAAATCTTTGGTTACTGTGTCATGGTATTTCCTAGTCATGTGCTGTTTTGTTATAGGCACTGCTGTAGGTTTCGTGGCAGTATTTCTTGTGAGTTGTTAAATGTCAAGGCAGAGGACAACTGTTGGCAAAGATGAAATTAGTTGTATGTGAGGAAGACAACTGCAGGGGAGAGGCTGTTGAGGAGATCAATATGCAAGCAGAAAATAGGTTAATCATGTGGGGAGGAGATGAGAACATGAATGAGCTCTTTTAGAAGACAACTATACAAGCAACTATAATGCAAGAAGATTTTAAAATAAAACAAAATTGCTGAAGTTGATCGTAAAAATACTTCATAGAAAATATATCCTTATTTTTATATGCAGCTAAATTCTGAAGATTTATACTCACTTCTTAAGTAGAAATACTTCAGAAGGCAAATGTGTCTAAAGAACTGAGCACTACTAAACACTAGGAGCTATACAGTTCAGTATTAGTGTCAGTAAAGCAGCCCTGAGGTGTGTTCACAGGCACATAGTTTGAGAGTGAGGTGCTCTGAAGCCGAGTATGATGCCAGGAGGCAAGGAGGACCCTGGAAGACATGAAAATTGTCAACACAGTTAATGTTGTGGGGCTCTCTTTATCAAATGGGTCAATCTCCACTTCAATGTGTTGTGGCTACTGGCATCATAAAGATTTAAGGTCACCTTTTCATGTGATAAGTTTGCTTTAATGTATTTATTTTAGAATTTTAAAGGCAAAACCTACAACAGTGAGTAACCTCACAATCCCAGGGGAGTTGCCACTACACTTGGGTCAGCAATCTAGAAATGCTTTGGAGCAAACTGTATTCCTTGACTCTCTCCTGCGCCACTGCTGCTGTTCCTGTGTGACAGAGGGAGACTTGGATCAGTAAAATGCACTTTCAGCTCCAGCTGAGCGATGGGTACCCCAAGGCTTGAACCAGGACAGCTGCCAAGTGAAAGTGCTCAGTGCTTCCCATGCAGCAGAAATAGCTTGGTGTCACTGTCCTGGAGATGGGACACAGACACTTCACAGCGGTGTTGTGCGAATCGGGTTTGTTGCAACGCACTCACACATCTCTCAGTACTGTTGTGATAATGTTACGTGTGTGTTAGCCACAAAGACAGGCTGCAGTTAACCTGTTTCAAGCACTGTGAAATCTACAGTACCCATACTTGAAAAACAAAAGAGATTTGGAAGATAATGAGAAACGAAAGGAAAACCAAAAAGGTTTCTATTTAGTCTCCTGGTTGTGTTCTGCAGGCATCATAGCAAACGTTTTGAGGACAGTGTGATGTCTTTGCCTGTATTTGTGAGAAGCTCTCCCAAATATGTGGAATAGCATGAAGGCGCAAACTTGAGTTTTTAGAGAGCACTGTGAGCTGATTGCAGATGGCAATCAACGTATGCATGCTGAATATGAATTTGTAGATTTGAGAAAACATGTTGAAGGCCAAGCTTCTCTGTGAAGGAGCAAAGACTGGGAGAGGGCATAGAGATAAGGTCAGTAAAGAGATCTTTGCATCAGCTCCTGAACAAACGTGAGCAGGCTGTCAAGCACTGCCACATCCTTTTCTCTGTTCTTACAACATAACATAGGGATAGATACAATCTGCATGATGACATCTATTCTGCTAATAACTATGGTCTAGTTAAGGTAGAAGAAAGTGGAGATACAGCGTTGTAGTTGTGATCAAAGTTGATGACAGGATTCAAAAAGTGCTGTGTGGGTCAAAAAGTGCATTTGCACAGAAGGCAGAATGTTAACCATCAGTACTAAAAAAGATTAGTAGCTCTTTGAGCTGGCATGAAAACTCACCTGAAAGGACCAAGGGAATGTTCTTATTTCTGCTAAAGAAAGCCTCAAACAGGCTCTCATCAGCTTTGTTCTTTATCAAGCAAGTGCTCTGCTGGGTAGGCTTTCTCTAGAGGAAGGTCAGAGATGAGCTGCATAGGTCAAAAGTGTCTGGAAATGCTACTAATGAGAAGCTGTAAAAAATACAATATGAACTGTTCCTCAACACAGAAGTCTGAGTGAAAAATGCACTTCAAGACTGTTTTCATTAGGAGTTATGTGGAATTCCCTCAGGAAATCTCCTTCAAACAGATGTTTATATCACTTCTGTCTCTGGCTAAACATGAGAGATCACATTGCACACCCTAAACTTTTATGGTAGGCTTGATACCAAATTGTCATACAACTTCCTTCCATCTGCAAATCCAGAAACTTCTTGGAACGCTCTGAATTAGACACTTCCCATGAAAACTTCTGTCTCTCTAGCTAATGGGCTGGTCTTGCTTTGTGGTTTTTTTTCTTTATATTTAATGCCTGTCTGGCTCTACTTCTCAATAGCTGAACAAAATATAATAAATGAAGCTATGTATCATTTATTCTAAAAAGTAGCATGGAGGAAAACAAATGTTTATGTTTTAAGGCCATAGTGGAATTTTCTAAATGCATTTTTTTTTGTGATCTGGCAGTTCTTCAAGGCAATGCAGCCTTAATTCTTGTGGTTTTATATATATATTTTTTTTATTATTATTTCAGGCAAAACCAAAACATGGAAAACAAAGTATTGTACCTACTGTATCATATTGGTGTGCAAGTTTGTTTGTAAACTTGTTTGTTTGTAATTGGAGTAGAGTATTTTCTTTTACACTTAATTTTGGTTTTACTTTTACAGGAAATAATGAAAAAAGTGTGCCACAACTCTTGATCAGAGACCTGAAATTTGAGAAGAAGTCATTAGCTAAGCTCATGTTTTCTCCTGATCAAGAAAATCATCCATCAAAAGCACCAGTCAAATATGGTGAATTGATTGTATTGGGGTAAGTGTTTGTGTGTAAGAGAGTCTGAGGGTTTTCCATGCTGTAATTCTGGGTATTTTGTTAATTAATTCTGGGATTTAAATGTGATTAATTGAAAATCTGTAATTAATAATACTATACCAATTAAGAATACCTGGTGCTTAGAATGAAAGTTCTTGTGGGTCTGCATCTGGTGAGAAGCTAAGCAATACAGGAATGATGGACTTTGTTCTTTTTCTGTGCTTTTTGATAGGTACAATGGGTCTCTCCCAAATGGAGATAGAGGAAGAAGGAAAAGTAGGTTTGCTTTATTTAAAAGGCCCAAGGCAAATGGGGTGAAACCCAGCACTGTGCACATTGCTTGTACCCCTCAAGCAGCAAAGGTAAGCTCCATTTCTCTGCTAAGGCTGTCTCATTTTTCCTAGTGCCAAATAAAGAGCTGTTAGGAAACAGTTTAAACAGCATAAAGTTCTGACTGTGAAAAGAATGGTTTGTGTTTATCCAAAGTTTTTTAGTACCTGTCAGGGTTAGCAAGAAACAATTCAGCAAAGAAGATTTGGTGCCTAGTCCTTGCCATGGCTAGAAAAAGAAAGTTAATTTTGAAACATGAATGTTCTGGGCACAGGCTAGTCATAAAACACTTTCTATTTCGTTTTCCTTGCAAACTCACTACAGACATCTGTTCTAGACTTTGTGGTTTTGCACTCACTCTGCTTTAGGACTAACTTTGCTTCACGTGCAGCTGACTTTTAAATGATCCTTTGCCAAAGCTTCACGTGCACTTGCTGCTCCATCCAATGGGTAGGAGGTTCCCCAGGGATCAGGACAGGTGGGTTTTGCAGGGCATGTTTCATGGGGCTTGTAATCAGAGTTCCCATCAAGAAGCAGTAAAGGAAGGGCTTAGGCCCTTAAGTTGAACTGTATTTCATGTCAAAATTAATACATTATAGCCAAGGTATTACCATGAAATATTTCTGTATTGTAGCTATTCAAGTGTGTGTGCAATTGTGTTCAATAACTAATGGAGCATTTCTCCTAAAACAATGGAATTTGAGGATGCTTAGTGGTTGTTTAGCAATTGCCAGTGACAAGATCAGGCCTTTAAACAAATACGATATGTTAAGTGTTTGACTCCCAGAACACCTTGACGCTTAAGGATATTGACCCTAAATTCAGGGAATGCTGTAAAGTATTCTGAAATCAAAAGCATTTTACTAACCAAAATTCTTGTAGTAGAATAACAAACACAGGAGATATGTGAAAAGAACATTTATTTTTGCAAGTTCTTTGTGGTCTGGTAGGTGCTGTTTAGCAGCTCTTTTAGAAGTGTTTGTCAGTTCCTAGTAGGTAATTGCAGAATGAACATCTAGACTAACAAACTGAAACCTTTGCTACAACTTCTGCAACCTATGTTGAGTTTCTCTATTTTACCCTATTTACCACCACTTTTTTATCTATGTATCTTAAATCAATCATTACTGATTTCAGTATTGACTCAAATCCTGGTTTTAGAATGAAGTCCCTAAGTTTTTGTCCTCACCTTGGTGTTGGCCAAGTTCACGCTGCAATGGTCATGAAGGTGTTACATTCAGTTTTAGCCTTTGCATTTGGTTGTTTTTTCCTTTTGTGTTCAGGCCAGTGTTGCTTTAACACCAAACATGACTAATAATATGCCCTGGTTATGTGTATTTAGTTGCAGCATGTGGTGAGGAGACCAGTTTGGTCTGTTGCTGAATCAATCTTGCTGCTTTTTTTTAATGGCCAGGACTGAGTTTTGTGAAGTTTAACTACAGGTGTGTCATTAACAACCATCTGCCTTAATGCATTAATTAGCACAAGAGCCTGGTGTTTTATATATATATATGCTCTGCTTTGCTGCTGTATACTGTAGAACTATTGTGCACTGGTTCAATAATATTTGGCATTTTTCCATAGGCAATAAGTAATAAGGACCAACACAGCATATCTTACACTTTGTCTCGGGCCCAGACAGTAGTAGTTGAATATACACATGACAGCAACACAGATATGTTCCAGGTATGTGAAGTAAATGTCTAAGTGTGTTCTCACTTTTGGTAGTTTCAAACAAGGCATCCTCTCAGCGGGCTTTTTTTCCTCAGACCCAAAAGTTTGCGTGTGTCAGTTTCTGTGCTCACTATTCAGGGCAGTTTAATTCTGTTCATTCCCAAGGCCATCCTGTGAACAAGGCTGTGTGTCTGTACGTCTCTTTTAGACTTGGGCAAAGGTGAAAGTTTGGATTTTTTGTGACTAATGTTCAAGACTAATGTTCAAGGTTTTGCCTATTGCTGGTCTGCAAGTCACATAATCTGCCTCCTAGCCCCTCCTTGCAAAATGAAGAATAAAGGGCACCGTTCTCTTTAAGCACTTGAAACCTTGCTTCTGGCATTTACAAAGGGATTTGGGATCAGCCAGTTGGAGACAGGGTAGAAGAAATACAGTGTGGAAACACAGGAAAGCTTTTGGCACGACTAATATGAAAAATACTCTGAACTTCTTTAAGCAAACCCAGAAATGTCTAAAGCACTGGGAGATGTGAAGAGAGCAGCCCCAGTGCTGATGCTGGCAATTCACAACAACTTTGCTGCAGTTCCTGTGTGTATAAGAAGGGGCCACAAACACATTTGCAGCTGTGGTGTGCCCTCATATCTTATAATTGTTTCCTGTTTTTTCTCAAAAGGAAGGGTTTTGTTTTGGGGTTCTTTTTAATGTGTGCTTTGTTCTCTCTGATTCCCAGGCTGTGATCTTGCATAGCTTTCCCCGCCCCCCACCTCATTGCTGCCACTAGTTTATGGCAAGGAGTTTTGCTGTCACAGCATTTAGCTGTGACGCCACTTTAGGATCTAAGGAGATGGGAGGTGTTGGGAAGTGGTGGAGGAAGCTGCTTTGCAACTGCAAATACTTACAACAGAGCAAAAGGACTGTAATGAAGTCACTGCAGCATAAGCTATTGTCTGTGTGAATGTTCTCTCTTCAGGCATGCTCTGGCATGCGTTCTGCTCTGAAATCGCCCCTGGCAGTCCCCGTGTACTCACGGGTTATCCTGCCTAAGAAGCAATAGAAAAATACATTCTGACAAAGCAGTTTTAGTCTCATAAAAGCTCCCCAGCCCTCACCAAAAAGCACCTCAAGCTTTTGGGTCTCTTGCTCAGCAGTTAATCAGTCTTAATATAACCACCTATTTTCAAAGAGCCTGAGAGCTCTGGAAGTGAGTGAGTAGTAGTGTGTAAGGGGGCTTTAAACCCAGCTATGTGGGTGTTTGGGAAAGGGTTATTACTTTTCTTCTTACTTTGTAAGGAAAAGGACAAGATGAGTTGACTGGAAAAGCAGTGATACCCATGCAGTTCTATCAAACTCAGTACAGTTGTGTGGGACTCCAAAGTCACGGTTCCCTGCAGCCAGAAAAGGAGACACAGCTACCAGGAAAACCTGACTGTAGTCAGATGCTACATTCTTGTGTTCTGAGTGTGTAAATGTAGCCCCTCTCTGCCACAACCATCTGGTACCTGGTCTTTCACAAAAGGATTGCTGCTCCTCAGTGCCCGCCAGAGCTGAAGAGACAGCTCACATAATCTGAGTTTCATACATCTGTATCTTGACTTAGTCTGTCACCGTTCAGAATGTTCTGGGCATGCAAAGTTGACTGCATGTCACTGTTCTTCCCTCTGACTGCTGTTCCCTGGCTGTTTTGGTGCTCCTGCAGCTGGTCTGCCTGACCTGAGTGTAACCTCTCTGATGAAAAGGCCTTCAATGGGAAATCATCTCAGAACTGACTTAATTGCATCATTTTATTTCTCCTTCCTTCATTTGGCTGTACCCAGCTTTCAGAATAACTTTGATCATTTGGAGGCAGAAAAATTCATCAATTCAGATGAGGCTGTAGAAACCTAAATTGATAGATTGGTGGACAGGAATGCTTTAAATTGTAACATCATGATTTTTGTATCGTTGCTTTTAAGTGCTTTGAATTTGAATATTCCTAGACAAAGACAAACTTCTGACCAGTTTTTTTTTTTAATCCCTTTCCAGATTGGTCGGTCAACGGAGAGTCCTATAGACTTCGTAGTAACAGATACAGTTCCTGGGAGTCAGAGTAATTCGGATACTCAGTCTGTGCAGAGTACTATATCAAGGTTTGCCTGCAGAATCATATGTGAACGAAACCCTCCCTTTACAGCAAGAATATATGCTGCAGGATTTGACTCCTCAAAAAACATTTTTCTTGGGGTAAGGGAATTAGTTTTCTTTTTTTTTTTTCCACTTTTTTTCAGTGCAGGCTTATTTTTTAAACTAATTCATAGCTCCACTTCAGCCAAATTAAAAGTTCTCATTGATCTAATTTCTTTTAGGAGAAAGCTGCAAAGTGGAAGACATCAGATGGGCAAATGGATGGACTAACAACAAATGGAGTTCTTGTTATGCATCCTCGTAATGGATTCACAGAAGACTCTAAGCCAGGGGTGTGGAGAGAGATTTCTGTGTGTGGGAATGTGTTCAGCCTCCGTGAAACCAGATCAGCTCAACAGAGGGGAAAAATGGTGAGAGGAGTGACCAGCGTTTTATGCAACCTGTTTAAAATGGTGCAGCCATAAGGGGTATAGTTTGGGCATAGAGCTGGAATCTGCTGGAATTCCGTGTAGTTGTCAACTCTGCAATTAGTTACACGGCCTTTTATGTGTCTGTCTGCGTGCACAAAGGTGTCTTGCTCAACCTGAATAACTGACTGGGTTTATCTGCAAACTAGTACTTAATTGCACAGCTAGGCTGCTCTCCTAAATTGAGTTCCCAATCTACTCCGTATTTCTGCAAACTCTCCTAGGCCTGTGCACATTCTACAAGTATTTTCCTGGTTTTCCCACTTTTCCTTTTTTATAGAATAATGAAGAATAGTTATAATGTTATTGGATAATCATTTCCATGTTGGCATTCTGAGTTTTCCCTCTTCCTCTTGTTTCCAAAGCATTGGTGACATTTTCAGGAGATATTTGCGTTTGGTGTGACTTGGGATGTTTCAGCAGAGAAATGCTACACTGAACACTTTAAGTGACGTATTTAGCTAGGAGTGCTAACTGCAGGAGGGGAAAGCCATGTGTAAAGGGGTGTTTTAAGAAAACAGTCTAAAATATGATGGAGGACTAAGCCAGGCTTGTGCTGTTCCTTGAGGCATTTCAAGTAACATAGTTGGGAGTGCTATAGGGATGGAATAGAGAGGAGTTGTTAAGGTGGGAGAGGAGCTGTTCTTGACTCAGTGTGGTCTATTTTAATGCACATATTAATCTCTTCAGATATTGGGGTGGGGTTTTTTTTAAAAAAAAAAAGAGAGGGCAGAGAGAAGCTGATACTGGGCTCTCTGTGGGTGTCTTGTGTAGACAGTCAGAGGCTTCGCTGGATCTTCCACGCAGATTTGTATTGTGGAAGTGCACGTTGTTACTCTTCAAAGACCCTTAGGTGACAGCTCTCCGTGTCTGTGTCCATGTCAAGGTTGAGAACGAGACGAACCAGCTGCAGGACGGCTCCCTGATCGACCTGTGCGGGGCGACGCTGCTGTGGCGCACGGCCGAGGGGCTCTCGCGCACGCCGACCGTCAAGCACCTGGAGGCTCTGAGGCAGGAGATCAACGCAGCCAGGCCCCAGTGCCCCGTGGGCTTCAACACCCTGGCCTTCCCCAGCATGAAGAGAAAAGATGTTGTAGACGAAAAGCAGCCGTGGGTGTACCTGAACTGTGGCCACGTGCACGGCTACCACAATTGGGGGAACAAAGAGGAGAGGGACGGCAAGGACCGCGAGTGCCCCATGTGCCGCTCCGTCGGCCCCTACGTGCCTCTGTGGCTCGGGTGTGAAGCGGGATTTTATGTGGATGCCGGACCTCCAACTCATGCATTCAGCCCGTGTGGACACGTGTGCTCAGAAAAGACAACTGCATATTGGTCCCAAATTCCTCTTCCTCACGGTACTCACACTTTTCACGCAGCCTGTCCCTTCTGTGCGCATCAGCTGGCTGGTGAGCAGGGTTACATCAGGCTCATTTTCCAAGGGCCTCTCGACTAACACAGGTGTTCCCAAGGACTGCAGTAAACTGATAAGCTAAGCGATTCTCATTTTTAAACCAACTGTTTTTCGTATTCTCTGGGCTTTGCTGGTTTGCATTAAGATGAAGAATTTTTTGATTTTTTTTGTTACAACAGCTAAATCCCTCTTTATTGAGAAAAGTCTGGAAATAGAAGAAATGGGGGGAGAAGGGGGAGACCTCCTGCTTTTTTTTGGTTAATAACTACTTCTGAAGAGGTGAAGGAAGTGTTGTAGAGTGAACTTCAATACCTTCAGTTTAATGGTTTTTGAATCATATGCCCACAGTGTTTGAAAGGTGTTTCATTCTTTTTGTATATGGAGGGTAAATAGTTCAAAGAACATTAGTTTACAGCTTGGATGCAAACATTGTAAAATATAACATGTATATTAACTCTTTTCTATTTATCTTTATTATTGAAAATATTTAGAATGTTTAGAGAGTAGCATGGTCATAGTGTGTTACATCCAGCAGTTGGATGTATAGAGTAGTTCTGGATGGAGAAGAACGTGGGATGGAAATGGTAGAAAAATCTTTTAATCTAAAATACTGAGTTCTTAGAATAGTTAAAACGCTTTTTAAACACAGCTAATGCAAATTATGATGGCATAAAGTTGTGCTTTAACCATGTTGAAAGGTAGCTAAGAAGGACTTCTTCAAATGTCTTTTTGGTAGGACTGTACTTAAGATCTGGTTATGAGGAGAATATTTACCAGACTCTTCGAATATGCAACTTAGTCTAGATTAAGGATTTTTTTTTTCTCCCTTCATGCTAACACTTCTCTTTATTTAGCATTAGTGACGTTTGTGAGGATTTTTCCAATGTTAAACATGAACAGGCCTGAAAGATGAGGCTTGTTCTGTTCCTTGCTGTTTGGGGGGGGTGGGTGGTGAGGGGAGAGGTGGATGCACCTGGGCACGTGTGTGGGGAGCAGTTTGTGACTTGGCCACAGTCCCAGCTTGAGAGGGGTTTGTCAGCTGGATGCTTAGCCTTCCACCTGCTCACTGGTGGGGGGGCTTCAGGCCTGGCCTTTACCCCTCTGCCAGGTGCAGATGCTCATCTGGGCCACACGTGGAACAGAGGTAGAGCCTGGTACCCAGAGGATGTGTGCCTGTGTCCCTGCATCCTGGCACAGCTGGCAGTCTGTTGGGAGAGCTGGGGCTGGGCTGGGCTCGGACCCTCAGTGTGAGATGCTGCGGTGGGCTCTGGTTACTGGTCTCTTTCTGCTCTCCCCTTCCTCCCCCTCCTTCCCCTCTGTATCCACCAGAAAAGACCAGCTGCACTACATGCAGCTCTGCTGCCAACCCACTGTGCTTCATGGCAAACACACAACCTGACCTTTTTAGGATTGATTTGAGCTTTTTCAGCCAGCTTTCGTACATTTTTTTTTTAAAAAAATGTGTACTGTATAATTGACAGTAACAAATTTCTGTACTTTATAGCAAAGCTTTCATTTTTCTTTTGAAGCTGTTCTAAAATTTTCTTTGTTTGAAGAGACCTGTGTTGCTTAGATGTCATTAATTACTTATTTTGACTGTCAATTATTTCTCCATTTTTAAAATAAATTATATATATTGTTTGGTTCACTCAGGAAATGCATGTGTCAGGAAACCTGTACTATAAGTTCAGTTAGCTGTCATGTAAAAGTAACTGCTGTTACTCCCTTTCCATAGAAATATAACTGATTTTGACATTTTCCAGATTATATGCATTAAGTAATGAAATTTATGCAGCAAGAAATCCCTGTATTGTAGTTGTTCTAATCATCTTATTCAAACTATAGTATACTGTAGTTTTAATTTTTATTTGCAAATTAATTTATTTAAACTACGTGAGTAAACACTTTTCAAAAATAGAAATTCTGGGATTGTCTGTGGCTTTGTTTCCAAGAGATGGGAAAGGTGGCTGGGGATGGCCCTTCTGTTGTCACTGCAGGTGTCCCTCTGTTCTGCACTTGTGGATTAAGAGCATGGACAAGCAGCAGCTGTGAAGACTTTGGATGTTTTCCCTGGTCATGGCTTAGATTGGCTCCTTTCAGATGTGTCCTCTCAATGTGTTTTATGTTTAACTCTGTGTTAAAGGTGAGATTGTTGTTTAAAAGACACGGTTAAATGATCTCTTCCCTGAGAAAGTTACAAATACTGAAATGTAAGCAAAAACTGAACTAAACGTCTGAGCTCTTTTAAAATGACAAGAGCTCTTGGTTCCATCTTCCACAAAATCTAATTGACACTTCTCTGGTCCTGATCTTGCTGACTACAGGAACATGAAAAACCAGAAAAGGACATGATGAAAGCTACAAAGCAGTATGAGTAACGCAGAGCTGAACTGTGAGCACAGATGGAGCACAGGATGGTAGGAAGAATACGGAAAGTGGTGTTGGAGGTCCAGCTGGAGGCTGGTGTGGAGCCAGAGGTGCAGTTGGGTACAAGCACATCTGACTGCGGAGGGGTCATGCCCAACATGCAGCCCTTGTTAAGGCTCTACCCCATTTAAGATGATACATTATGCTTACACTGTACTTCTCTACCCCACTCCTCACCCCCCACCCCCCCAAAAAAGACATCCCAGGCAAAGGTGTCCGAGCAGAACTGGCTGTGTCTCTGGGGAGTGTTAGGCTAAGGTCGCTCTTCAGTCTGCCCCACACTCTGCCTGTTTTGTATACTTTTCTTCACCCAAGCTGGGCTTGTTAATCCTACTTTTAAAAGGGCAGAACATGGGCATTCAAATGCTTGAGACAGGGAAATCCCACTGTCAAAGGCAGCATAGCAATGGTTGAGTAGTTTGAAGAGCAAGTTCCATCACCAACAGCAGCAGCTCTGACTGTGGTTCCAGGTTTGAGTTCTCCCAGGCTTCTGTTCTTTGGTAAACAATTGCAATAGTCCTCTGTAAATGGTAAAGTGAATTTCAGATTAAAAGTACTCAAACAGATGACTGAAGCACTCTGAACTTTAAGGCCAATCCTTTTGAACAAATTTTGGGGCTGCAAGAGGTGGCACCATGCTGGCTTTGAGACAATCACAGCTCCTCTTGTGACAGCCTAAAACAGCCCCTTGTAGCTGCAAAGACCAGCCCCAGGTGAGATCAGTGGCCTTGTTTTAAAAGGTTTGCTTGACTGGCAAGAAGCATTGGTGATGCAACCAGCAGAGGGGACAGGACTGTTCCCTGGGAGAGCACTGCGGGTATAAGGAACTGGTAAGGGAATGGATGTGAAAATGACATTAAGTGTAGGTACTTTCTAGCGTTAAAGTTCAGTGAAGCTCTGCAGAAGTGCTTCTGGAAATGAGCAGCCAGTGTTCTGGTTTGTGTGTGGCTGCTCTGTTCTGGGCAGTGTGATGTGTAAAGCAGGTGATTTAATGAACTGATTTGCCTTTCAGCTGTAGGAAAGTGCATGGATTTAACACTGGTGGAAGGCAGCAGCCGGCTGCTGCCCTTTTTTGCCCAAAAAAGTCCTTTTGTTTTAGTGGTTTGGTTTTGGGGTTTTTTTTCCCCCCAAAGCAGAAGTGGGGCAGCACAGGGTGCTGGTAGGAGGGCAGGAGCGTAGACAGCGAGGTAGCTGTGGCTTTCCCCGGGGAGAACAGAGTGCTCTGGTTCCTTTGCTGACTCGGCCACTGGGTTGGAGCAGTCTCATGAGTGCCTGATGTGGCCCTGAGCTGCGTGGTGCAGGCTGAGGGTGAGGCCTTCCAATCCTGGCTGTGCTGGGCTTGTTACACCTGCAGGAATGAGCCTGGTCTCCTGGAAGGTTTAGCATGAAGTCACCTCAGGAGACTCCTGTTTTGGAAGGTGCTCTGCAAATCCCATAATGATCCTGCCATGGCATGCTTGATCTCCCTCTGAAGTGACACTTTGCAGGCTCAATTCTAAAAATACATTTCCAGTTTTGCAATATAAATCTACCCTGATGACTACAGCTACTTGCACGCTGTCTTTCAGCCTAGATTAGGCCTGGTTGCTGTTGAATTAGACCAGATTTGGTGGTCCTCGTCTTGGCTCATCCCTTTCTGTAAAAACACTGGCAGAGCTCGTCTATTTTTAATTGTAGCACTTGGCTTTAACATAAGGGCTGTGATCATCCTAGAAATGCAGTTTCTAAGGCTCTTTTGTGACTGTAGCAGATCACTTGTACCCGCACTCTTGTGCATCCTGTAAAGAAGATTTGGGAAAGCATCTCTGCAGGAGCTGTGATGGCTCCTGTGACTTGGGTCAGGGACTCTTTGGGAAGTGTAGTCAGTCCTGCCCCTTCCCAGGTGCTGCTTCCAGGGCAGCAGCAGGAGCTCAGGCCCCTGTTTTCTCCCAGAGAACAGCGCTACATCACTGTGCTGTTGGGTGGCAGTATCCCATGGTAACATGGCTGGTGACACAAGGCACGCCGGGGAAACACCGATGGGTGCTGCTGCAGCAGGAGCAGCCAGCTCCTTCAGCTCTGCTGGTTCTTGGTCTGGTCTAGTCCCATCTCCGGCCTGAAAGCAAAGCAGGGCAGATTTAAAGAGCAGAAAAAAGAGGCTTTTATTCCCTCAAGGTTCAGGTGCCTCTGTGAGAGCAGCCATGCCAAACCCAGCCTCGGGGAACTGCAGCAGGGCCGGTGGCCTCGAACATGCCCAAGGCTGGGATCAGTGCAGTGTTAGGGAATGGCATTAGCTATAATCCCCAGTGCCTGGATCTTTTTGTTCCTGCCTTGGGCCCCCCTGAGCTGCTGCTGCCCGTCCTCCTCGTGCCTTCCAGCCCTGGCAATACAGCCCATTCTGCAGTCACAGTGAGCAGGTGCCTGCAGAAGCAGCTCCTGTTTGCCTAGCCCGGCACAAGGCCGTGTGGGATCAGGTTAGGCATCGCCTGGGGCTGCGTTCCTCGAGGCTAAGCTCGAGGGCAGATGAGTAACCAGAGGCAAAATGCCAGCTCTGGCAGTCAGGAGCTCCCTGCCTACTCCCTGCCACTCTTGGGTTTGCTGCTGTTGTGCCCAACTTTCCGTCCCTGTCCTACTGCCCCTCCTGCAGGGCTGGCAGCAGGGGATGGGAATCAGCACCAGCATCACCCTGTTTGCTGGCTGTGCTCTTTGTCTGGCTCTGCTGGCAAGGCTGCGTTTGTGGCAGCTGCGAAGGCACCAGCAAACTCTGGGTTCTGCCAGCCCTGCTGAGGGCCCACCGCTCCAGTGCAGGGGGCTGAGATAGTTCATAGGAGTACAAATGACCTCAAGATCAACTCAGGAAGGACTTTCCTGCTGCAATGGCAACTCCTCTGTAATTTGTCAACACCTGCAATATTGTAATGTTTTTACTTTGAGTACTTGTGCTGATTTAGTGTCACTAAACAGCTCTGAGGCAGGAGTAAATTATTAATCTTCTCTGACTTCTTTCCTCTACCTTGTCTACGTCTGTAGTACCAGTTCTGCGCTGAGATCGCTACTGGAGCTCTGCTGCCTTCCAGAAAAACAATGAGGGTAGAGTTCTTTGGAGTTAGAACTCATGCCAGGATGGTCTATTTTTCTTTTCTGTAGTGGAAAGGCCTCCTGAAAATGCTTCCCCTCTTCCAGCCCTGGCATGGCACATGCCGGACTCCTGAGGATTCTCTGTGAGCGCTGCACGGAGCGTGAGTGGCACAGAGGAGGGAGGACATGGAAGTTCACATTGTAGGTCAGATTTAAGTGCAGTTAAATCAGTGGGGAAAACTTCTTTATGTGTGTTTTCTTTACTACTCACTCCCAAGATTATTAACTGTGCTTATTTATATAATTACCTTGACCCTTATATTTGTTTCTGCTTCAAGACCCCCCCCCAAAAAAAAATTAAATCACATTCACTTTTCTCTGCAACTGTTTTATCTGAAAGTTTCTCAATCATGTTTGCTGTGATTATGCCTTTCCTTAAGTGATTCTATTAAAATATGTGACTTTTAATGCATTGAACCATGTTGGCTGGACCCAGGCCCTGATTTTTTTGGTCATCTAGGTTTCAGCCCAGATAGTGATTCCCTTCAGTCTGGCCTGGAAAATGCTGGAGAAGAAGATGGCCAAGGATGAGGGAAGAGCAATGGCTTTCCTGGGCTCTTGGGAAACAGCTCATGAAGGTTGAGTCTTGTGTTTATGCCTGTCTCTGGGTTGAAGGGGTCCACTTCTTTCCCTGGATCATGCTCAGATCCCAAGCACCTCCCACTTCCCAGGTCCTTGTAAAAGAGTGTTTTAATATAACCACCTTACAACTGGGATCTACCCCTGTCATTCCCTGTGGCTGGCTGCAATTTAGGAGCTGGATGAACACAAAGCCTTTAGTGCTTCCATATCTACGTTTCTCCAAAATAATATTTTTAGCTGATCCCAAAAGATTTGAAACAAAACAAATGCATGCAGCAATATTTTAAACTTGCCTGGATGCAAAGCTAAAAACTGCAGCTTGCTGTCATGTGCTGGATGAAAGGATGAAAGGAATTGAGTCAACTCATCCTTTCCAAAAATCCCATGCTTTTTTTTTTTTTTTTTNNNNGTGTGGGAGGAGGAGAGAATTAGTTATTCAGTGGAATGAGGACAATTAAAAGCAAATGCAGCTTCCAGCGATGCCATCATCTGTTCAGTTTGCCCTGAGCAACACGGAGGCAGCCTGGCTTTCTAATTGGCCCCTTTCCCCTCTCTGTCCTGTGCTTCCCACTGGCACAGGGGCTGGCAGTTTCCAAAGTCTCCACAGGACTGTGATGCAGCTGTGCCCATTCCAGCTTTGCCTGGACAATCACCTGAGTCGTGAACTCAGAGGGGCTGAAAGGCTCCAAATTACCATGGAGTGAGAGGTCACAGTCTTTCCTGCCCAGTCTGCCTTTCCCTGGAGTGTTGCTCTGTAATGGTGACATGTCCATGGGTCCCACCCCAGGATGAAGCTGTGGTGTCACCTTTGATCATTGCTGGAGGATAAACCTTGCCTGAGATGGGTCACAGGGATCTGGGCCTTCCCACAGTCTGTGGTCACAGTGGCCACCTGGGCACAGCTGGGCCCGGGCTCTGCACAGCAAAGCTGTTTAAGTAGCTTGCTTCATTTCTGAAGGGGAGCTAAAGCACTCAGCAGGCCTTTAAATGCCACATATCCACTCAGGGCATGGATGTTTAATGCTTTTTCACTTATTCACATTAAAAGTGGATCCAGAGCAGCTTTCCTGAGGAGGCAGGAGCAGCAGTGCCAAAGACCTCGGCTCCTCCATCGCTCTGGGGCCTTTCAGTGTTACTCAGCGTTTTTTACCGGCGTCACTCGTTATCACCTGGAAATCTCACTCCACCTGTTCTGGAGCAGGAGCAGCAGAAGGTGTGTTCAAGCACCTTTGGGCAATGATGAATCATGCTCATGGCAAAGTCCTTGGCAGCTCCTGGCCGCTGCCTGCCAGGGAAAGCCGTCACCAGAGCAGGCTCAGTGCCTCTGCAATAGTGGGGCTTGCCTGGAGCCCGTGCCAGCCCTAAAGCAAAAAAACCCAAACAACAGCCCATCCCCTCTGTCCCTACACCAGTATTGCCAAATGGATATTATTTATACAGTGGAGTATTCTTCATACCGTGGAGGCCTGGGATTAGCGTTCCTCACAACAATATAAATATATTTATAGCCCGTGTGTGTCTGCATTTTGTTATACTTTTAACTTTATAGGCTAATGGTTAATAAAGCCAGGCTCTATTTATGCTCCTGCAGTAAAAAATATGTTGAATAGTATAATGCAAGAGGCTTAGGATCTGCTGGCCCCAAACCATCTTTCAGACTGTAATTTAGGGGCTCGTTCACAGAATAGAAGGATAAAAGTGGTATGTCAGAGGTTGGCTTCCCCAGGGCACAGAAAAGGAAGAGAAGAGCAGCTATGTGAGTCCCCAGGATGGGGGATATTTAACCCGCCTTTGCTCTTGATCCTCAAAAAACTCAGTGTATCTGGAGTTCCCCTGCTATTTAAAAGGAAAAAAAAACCCCAAACAAACAACAAGCACCACCAAGAGTTCGCAGGTTGCATCAAACAAATTTTTCGCAAGTTTTAGATGCAAGTTTCTTTGCACCAGCTGATCAAAAAGATGTTGTTCATCATGGAACCACAGATCTATGGAAGCTCCTCTCCTTCATTCATTTGCCCTGTGGCAGGGTCACTTCTACCCAAATACTTCTTGCAGGTGTCCAACATGCTTAGTCTTTCAAAATCTGCAGTAATGGAGACTCCAGTGGAGACTGGTCCATGGTTCAGCTATGGAACTCATAAACTCTCATCTACTATAAAACTGTAGAACTCATAAGCTTGTATCTGCTAAAGTAAACTGAAGAGCAAGTTGGGACCAAATATCTACCTACTGTTTGGGGTTTGCTTTCTTAAAGAAAAAGAAACGACTCAAAGCAAAAGCTTTCGTATTCCAGGCACTTCTGCAGGGTTTGGGAATGAAGCAGAAAAGCAGCTTCCTGCAAGAGGTATTGATCGGCACCTTCCCCTGTGTGACACTGAATGAACTTGTCCAACAAATAGAGCTGGAAGGAAAAAAAAAAGGGAGGAAAGGTGCCTTCCAAGCCCTAAACCTCTGATATTCATTTTATTAAAATTTAATGAGGAGCTATTAATAATGAATGCAGCCAGGAAGATGGGGGAACGGCAGTGGAATGGCCTCGAGATTCCTCATTAGCCAGATTTCTCTACAGAGATGGGAAAGAAGAGGGCAGCTTTCAAAGGACGAGAAGGGGTCCTGTGAGGGACAGCTGGAAGCAGCAGGCTGCAGCAGGCTCTGTGGGCTGCGTAGATTGGTGGAAGAGTATTTTAAGTGTTTTTTTCTTTAAAAGCTGAACGAGGGGTGGGTTGTACACGTCCTGTAAGGAAAAGATGCTCCTGAATTCCAAGACCTTGAGTGTAGCGAAGGGAATTGGGGTCATTTCGTCCAGGATGGTGATTTCCTGTGTGAAGTTAACTCTGTCTCTGTGTGTCTCCCATCCCACACGGTATTATCTGCACAGAAATCCAGTCTCCTAGCTCTTCAGCCAGATTTTGGGAGCTGATGTTCCCATGGCAGTGGCTGATGGGACACACAGAGCTGGGGACATGATGGATGGTACACCTTGAGCATAAACAACTCCACTGCCTCTTCACCTCACAGCAATGCTGTCTGGACCATTTCCTCTGGTAGCTGCATCACCCAGCGTGATTCAAGGGGAGATGCAGCACATCCGTGCCTTCCCTTTCCCAGTTGCCAGGCCAGCTGCCTTATCAAAGAGAGGAATGGAGTTGATTAGACACGGCCTTTTTTTTAAGCCCCTAGCAGTTGCTTTAAGGCTTATGTGGGTCTCTAATTAATGCTGCATTTGGATGTCCCCCTAGATATTCCTAATAGGTTCTCTGGTCCTGTGGGACCTCTTCTATTCCCTGGAGTTTATAATAGTGTCACTCATTTGACAACCATTTGTTTCTTGAAGGCTCCAAAGTAAATTTTACTTGGCCCTGCTGACTCTGGATTCTTCTCAGCTCTCTTAGCTGTTGTTTAAGCTCTTCCCTTCCTCATCTGGTCTGTATTTCCTGTCTCTGGTTCTTACTATGAAGCGTGTTAATAAGCATCTGGATGCCATTAACATGTTTTGTGAGAACAGAAGCAGGATAAAAAGTAGAAATTGAAAGCAGAGCTTGTGTAGAAGTAAATCTGTGTTCTTTTGTGTTTCCATCAGGAGCAACCTCCCAGAAGAAGACATCTTTTCATCTTTCTCGTGCTTGTGAAACAGACCCCTAGGCCTGACTAATACCGGTCAGGTAGGTATAAAAACACAGTTTGGACAAGGGAGTTGCTATGTGGGAATAAGAAATGCTTTGAAGGATCCACGAGGTATTAGAAAGAGCTGGGCTGTGGTCATCTCAAAAACCCCTGTCCCAGTAAGCATTCCTCTTCTGGAACAAAAAGGGACAGGACAGAAGAGCACTGATCACTTTTCTCCTTACTTTTCAGGGCTGGGTGAATCCACAGAGCATATCTGAGTCTCTTTTGAAAAGTCACCAGCAGATGAAGTAATTTGAGGCCTCACCCACACCACAGTTTATTCAGCCAGCTGCGTAGGTCTCTTAACAGAGGTGCTTTTTAATACAGCATGTCAAGCACTGAGAAATGTCACTTTGATTTTGACACACTCCCCACCAAGTATGATGTGTTTTCTGTTATGCGTTGTTGTCAAGGTGAAGAAATTAATTAGCCTGGATTTTTAATTGCTTCGATGTTGAACTCTGATACAAGCTGGAAGGGAAACATCATCCTAGATGAATAAAGAGGTGGTGCAAGAGCTGATCTCCCTCTGGTGAGAAGCCAAGCTCTCCAAACCCAAGGAGGTGATTTCAGTGTTGTTTCTATCTCTAGCTGCATTGAATCAGTTGCTGGGTTCCTACTGAGGATTCTGCTGGCCAGTAGCAGAGACCAGGGGACAAGAAAAGACACGATTGTCCGAAATCCAGGTACTCCTCATTTCTGGAAGTCTGGGGAAAGGCTGCCATCTGCTGTAATGCGAAGCGGTTGCTGGAAATACATTTGACTTAAATCAAATCCCAGCAGTCGCGTTGAAGCTGAGATGAGCTCAGGGTAGGAGCAGAGTAAAACAAGCAAAGACAAACTGTGCGCTTAAAGACCCGGTGATGCTTTTCAGAGAGATCCCTCTCCTAAAAATGGCTGTTACCTAGCATGCCCTTAGAGGAAAAAAATCTTTCCTGTTGTCCCCACCTGCTTTAATCCCTGGGATTTCCAGTCAAGGTCAAAGACAGGACTGAGGCACCATTCAGAAAGCTGCTGGCTGGGCCAGCCTGCAGTGAGGGTGCTGCTTCCTCAGTTTAATCTAGGCACCCACATCAGTAGCAGAATTTTAAAATGCAGAAAGGTGTGTGGTTTTCCTCTCAGCAGTGTGTGTGTGATACCTACACTAGCAACGAGTGAACTTGGCTGTACCCTCTACCCACAGGTCTTGCAACCTGGAGCAGAGCAAAGTCTAAAAACATCTATAACTCAGGGCCTTTATCTCTGATCTTTAAAATAAAACCTGTACTGAACCCTGTGGTATCTAGGATCAAATTCTTCTCTTTAAAAGCCACTAAGATGCCAGCCCTGCTCCCTCGGTACCAACTTGGTCAGCTTTTTCTGCACTTTTATCTTTTTTTTTCCAACCATCACTCTGAAACTGTGCATTTTGACTCACAAGTAATCTCAGAAACAAGAGCTTTTTGCTTGCCTGAGTAGCTGCTTGGACCGGACTGTTTCCTATTACATTTTCCTGAAAGCATCCCACTAGAATCCCTCCTTTTGTAATGTTGGAGTGGCTGTGGCTGGATTCAAAGGGAGCACTGCACATGGCAAAACTAGCCTGGAAAGCTGACATAAAGAAAGCCAGAGCCCCTGATGACTCAGGTATTAATGTTCTCCATCAGAATAAACTGCTATCTGATAAAATGGGCTTACTTCAGATACAGAAGAAAGAGCTTTTAATTTTACACAGCCCACTTACTGAAGACTGAGAGAATCAAGAGCTGTGTGAAATGCTGCCACATCTGCGACATGTCTAAGGTGCTGAGGAATGACTCAGAGCCAGGAAGAGCTCTGCTACCCTTGCAGACATGGAAGAATATGTGCCAGGGCATTCAGGAGCAACAGGAGAGACTTGGCATCCCAGCTTTATGGATTGTCCTTACGTTATGACAGTGTCTTGATGGAATCTGTTAAGAAACTGTCCTAGAAAGAGCCATGTCAGCTGGTGGCCCTTGAGGTGGGCCAGTCATGTTTTCTCTACACAGGCCTGAGTTCTACCAGTTAGCATTTGGCTGCCATGATAAAAAGAATCTTCAAAATTGTCATCTGTGTTAATTTGGAGAGCCAGTAACGTTGCCCTGTAGAACTGCCATCCCATCCTGCGTGCTCCTAAGCTCCTGTCTTGAAAGGTTTCTTGTGACACTGAGCACCACGCTCCACTTAAACAAGGCCTGGAAATATGTTCCCTGCTACTAGCATGAAATATTCAGTCTTAATATCCCTTCACATTACTTAAGACAAGAAGAGCAGAAACCCTCCATCTGCCTTCTCTGCAGTGTTCATTATTTTACATATTTCTTTTATATCCCTTGCTTCCTCCAAGGAGAGCTTTTCCTCGAAGTTTGGTTGTTCCTATCATTGTTTAATGCTGCTCTTTTAGAAACAAGATTACCCACTACACTCAGAGTTCCCGGGGGACCTGCCCCTCTAATTACATTTAATCACTATTTTCCCTCACATTCCCTATGGATTGCAGTACCTTCTTCATTTTTTTACGAGCTGAGCAAAGGTTTTCTGTGGAAAACTGAAAGCTAGTGGTACTAGGATCTTGTAAGCAAGGACCTTCTAAAACACTATAACATCCCAAGAAAGAAGCCCAGATATTCTTAGAAATGACCCAGCTTTTACAATAGTTGGCTGCTAGTTCTGCCACTGAGCAGTAATAAGCATTTCCTTATATTTTTATTGTCTCTTTTATCTGGGAAAACATCGAGCTACTTTGTTCTTTTCACTGTTTCCCATTTCTTTTCCAGGAAGACTCCACAGAAACCTGAGCTCAGACTCCTGAGCTGGAAAAAAAATAGGGAAAAACCCTGTCATATTTCTCTTGTTTTGTAAGAATGCCAATTTAACTCGCATAGATGAAAAAGTAGCAGTAGAAAGATTTTCCTGGCTAAAGCTACATGGGGTTGGAGTTTTTCCCCAGGAGAGCCTTTGTGGGACTATGTTCTGTGTGCCCAGGGTAAGGGTGTTTGCTGGGCTGAGTCACGCTGCCCCACAGAGCTGACGTGGCCCTTGGCAATCAGTAGGAAGCACAGATAACCGAAACGCTCCCATAAAAGCAGACTTTATGGACATAAGCTGTACTTGAGGAGGTAGACTCGCAACAGATCAAGTGAACTATGGTTGACTGACTCACAATTTCCTCACCTCAGCAGCTCTGCTGGTGAAGGGACGGCTGTTCTTACCCACAGAGAGCGATCAGGCTGCGAATACCACGGTTCACAAGCCCAGCCATGCCTCGTGCCTTGGGGAGCTTTGTTATGCTTTAAACCAGCCTTTCTTCTCAAAGTCACCAGAAATCACCCACTGAGTCTCCTACAGTCTGGAGGAGAGGAGGTTTCTCAGGCTGGACTGGTGTTGTCACTGCCACCATGGGGTTTAGCAGAAAGGTGACAGTCAGAAAAGCAAGCAGCAGGAGGCAACCCCATGGCTGTCATCCTTTCCTTCTGATCCACAAAGACGATGCAGCTCTAGTTTATTTTTCCCAAGGGGAACAGAGGGCTCTGCTGTTAATACAAAACGCAGCAGAAGAGTAACAACATTTAGCTCAGAGGAAACGTCAGTGAAGCGTAAGGTAGAAAATCAAACAGTTTGTTACTTTCCCTGTGTGAGCAGATAACAAGACTCTCTTCAGTGTAGCTGGAAAACATTACAGATCGTGGGAGGGTGCATGGCTCAAATGTCACTTTGAGGGTATGGCTTTCCCCTGCATCTCTGACACAATTAATCACTGGCTTTGAAAGTACCTCTCTGGTGCAAGAGAAACACAGACCTGAGGTTTTCAGCTAGATCAGGGCTTCCTGGGCAAATGTCAGTGGAGGGGTGATCCAGCTCTACATAAAGGTCATTTCATGCTAAGCAACTGATGCAAAATTTTTTCTTAAGGCTGCTCTGAGCAATTCGGAGATGAACCGGGCAGGATAGCTCCCTGACTCAGTGAAGATGCTGCAAGAACAGTGTTATGAACCTCAGCAGCTCAGCACTGAGGTCAGTCCTGCACAGCTGGACTTGGCTCTGGCTCAGTTTGCTGACCAGGACACATTTCAACATTGAGGGGACCAACCCATGATTCATACAAGAGAGGCATGGAAAATTGCAGGACTCACCTTCAGCCTCAGGCTGACCCATAGGGCTGGAAAGGGGAAAATTGGTTTACCACTAAGCCTGTGGGAAGGGCTTTCCCCTCAAAACCAGTGTCTGGAGTTAATGATCACACACAGCTGCTTCTGGGGATTCCCTTTCCTTTTGCCTGTCCCCTCCCTTCCCATTCCCTCCCATCTGTCTCTTTGCTAGTGGAAAGTGGCTGTGTAGGTACTCTCAGGTCCAGTTCCAGAAGGTCAGACTACTGAAAGCAAACAGTGAACTCCGTTTGGGCAAATCCAAACTTTCCAACTCACTTGTGAGTGGTTGCAGGAGCCATGGAGAATACCCCCAGCCAGCTGGCAGCAATGCTGAAGCAGGAATGCCATCCTCAACCCACACAGCCGAGGACTTTTGTCTGGGTCAACAGCAAGTAACGTAAAGCAGAACCCCCGGGGAGGACAGGACTAACACCCTCTCCCTCCTACAGCCTCTCCAATTTCCTTACCTTTATCCACGTGACTAAATTCTGCAAACTCAGTCCTTCTGCAGTCTGGATCAATACACAGCAATCAGTTTTACATTATGTCCATGATCTCTTTGCTCATTTTATTGCTGTTGTGTCATATTTTAGGGATTAGGAGACAGACAGGCTCCAACTAATGTGATCCTCAAGGGGAAAAAAACCCAGGAAAAAACCCAAACCACCATGTTTTGCCCATGAGGAGTGTGTCAAATGTATATCTGCAGTCTGAGCACAGAGGAGGCTGTACGGCACAAAGAGATTTCTGCCAGATAGTGGAAAATATGCTATAAAAATATTGTGAGTGACATTTGCAGGTTGCTGGAGGGAAATCCCCACTGGCTTCCTAACAAGCATTTAATATTCAACATAGTTGTGTTTTTTGACTGCTTTTGCTGTTCCAGCTTCCAATGAAGTCTGTTTGAGCTGGGCCAAGCCAATATTAACTCCAGAAAGCCAGGGATGGAACTTTGAAGCATGAGAAGGTACACCTTTATTTTCTAAAGCATGTCTATGAAAGGTATAATGGATGACCGAATGGACGACCACTGACACCAAAGTCCACAGGTATGAAGCAACAGTAATATTAAACTAGTCTTTCTTTCCAGTAGTGTCACATTTTCTGCTCTTTAAACTCATCTTTTTAAAGGGTGAACACAGGTCCAGTCAGACACGTCTCTCAAGGAAGTCAACAAGGAGTCCCCGATGCTGGTGATATTCGTTTGGGATTTATTGGCTGAGTCTACAAAACAAATTGTACCGAACAAACCTCTGCTAACCTTGACCACCAAGGAGCAAAACAACATCTTCAGCCCAGTCTGTCTGGGGCCAGCACCAGACACAGACACGAGGTAGTGAGCTGCAAGCCCAGGCGTGAACCCGTGTAACCCATTCGTTTCCACACTGGTGCGTTTACACAGCCCATAGCCACATGCTTCTCTTATTAAATACAGCCGGAATCGCTGCTATTGATTAATCACAATTTCCCTGTGTTTTGTTGACTGCCGCAGGACTACGGCCGAGAATTTAAGCATGGTTAAGGCACGATCAGTCATGAGGCTGCTATCCCTTCACTGGGATCTAACCCTATATTTCAGCATCTCCTGACGGAGGATTGCAGCCTAAAATATAAATCTGAGTAAAACCGGCTGCGGAGCGCCCGCGGGGGGTTTGGTGACGAGGCCTCCCAAACGCCGGCCCGGGGCCGCGGGCACTGAGGGCCCCCGCGGGCACACAACCGCAGC
>VXBT01011624.1:960392-1027032 GCA_013400235.1 Oriolus oriolus
CTCCTGGCGTGTTCTCCATAAGGTATGGCTGGCTCGGGAGCTAACGTTTAGGGCAAGTATTTGGTGTTTTGCTCTGCCGCATGGCAGCCTGGATGGACTGGGATCTGGAGCGCTAAAGGGCTTGTTGGTTCTGTAAGCCATTTAGGAATGCGATGGTTCCTGGGTTTGTAGATGATCCTAAAATTGTGCGATGGGCGAATTAATTTCTTGCATTTCCTTACTGTAATTTTTCAAAATGGTATGTGATGTTGAGAGAAATACACATATGTGCGTAAAATACCAATCTTCTGCACGCCCAACAGAAACTTTCCCCCTCTGACTGTCCACTTTAGGCCTTAGTATGTTGCTGATTCTCTTTTTTGTCTATGTTTTTCTTATATTTTCTGAATACTTAGGATTTCTGTTACAGGACATAGAGTTATCACAATCGAGTGTACAAAAGTATAAAACGCCTGTTTTAAAGTGTGTCAGAGTAATTACTGGGCTACAAATCTGCACGTGTTTGGTTTTTCTGCGTTTCTAGTATAGGTGGTGTATTGACTTTACTGTCTTACCTGTGCTGATGAAGTCCTGAATGAGAAGTCCTATGGACTTGTGCAGCTGTTGCTGTGCGAGCCTGCGAGAAATTGCTGTCTTACTGAAAAACCCAACTGCAGTACGTTAACTGTTGTAGGCGCTGCAGTAGTTACTGTTTTGGCCTGAGAGTCAGTGTGACTAACTGTAGTATAGACAAAAGGTCTTGATGCTTCTCTTGGGTAGGAAAACAGTGCCTAAAATGGATTAATTGATCGGAGATCTGCGGCTGTTCACGCAAAAGTCACTGTACATCGCCAGGGCAACCTCACCAGTGAGGCCAGAAGGTTGCACAGCGAGAAGCATCTCTACCTCTCCCATCCCATTTGCCAGTAACAGGATCTGTCCCGAGTGTCCCTCTGTCTTCAGCACCATCTTTCTCTGCAGTGGGAGTCTGGAGTTTGTGCAGGAGTCTTGCCTTGTTGACAAGCACAAACTTCATGGGAGGAGATGAAGACGTACATTTCCAAGGTTGAATGGGGATATTGTTTGCCTGGAAAATGTCAGGAGTCACTAGAAAGAGTGGAGAAAGCAGACTGCAGCTTCTCTTTGGCAGTTTGAGCGGGAAGAGGTTGGGAAATGGAATCGCGTAGGTATCATTTCTTCTTTTGGGGCAGCAACTCTGTGAAGAAGCCACTTCTGCTTTCCTTCTCCCGAATTTGGGGAAAATGAGGACCTCTGAGTCTCAAGAAGAGAGAAGGGCCATGAACATCATATTATCCTTCCAGTTGGGAGGCTCACAATTTTCTTTTGGTTTCTTTCTTTTTTTTTTTCTTCACGCTTTGTTTATTCCTTGTCTTGTTTTATGAATGGAGCAGAAAGAGTGAGCGGGGAGCATGAGTGTGGATGTTCTACGTACATAGTTCTGGGGCCGCATATGATTAAGTCCAAGTCATATTTACCAGCAAAACTAAGATTTGTCTTCCTGTTTTTAGCTTTTTGCACCCACCTCACCTAGGTGCTAGATTTTAAAAAAACCCACCTGGATATTCTCTTCAGGAGGTAGAGAGTTGTTAATCTGTTTCCCATGTAGTCAAAACTGACAGATCCATGTACTGATCAGATGTTCCAAAATACTCAGTAGCTTAAATATCCCAGCCTTTTCTCTATCAATCTGGTTCTTAAATAAAAAGAAAAAAAGAGGCCATTTTGGATGCGTGCAGGTGTATGTTAGGGGTAGATTGTTGGAGTTAGAGCAGCATATCTGGAGCTTTGCAGTATATTAGAGAGTTTCCATCAGTTTTACACAGTCGCTGTAAGCAGCAGTGTAAGACCTTCCTTTTGGTTTTTGGCATTCTAGGTGTAGCATAACCATACTGGGTTTTATGCCATAGAACTATTTATTCTTTTTGTCAGTGGAAGCTATTTGAGGGATGACCAGGAAGTGATGTGAATAGAGGTGATCAGTTTTGTTTGGTCTTCTTTTGGGCAGGTATTAATACCACGAGGTCTATCAACAAATGAGGGTGGCACACTCTGTTGCTCACCAGGTTAAAGTTTGGATGGTCCTGTTTGCAGAGTGCCTGCCCTGTGGGGTGACAGTGGGCTGGCGTCCTGTGTCGGGACTTGATATGAGGTGCAGTGGGCCTGCTTTTTGATAGTCTCTGGTCGCAGCTTTATGCATCGTGTCTAACTGTGAAATATTTTTATTTGGCTCTCTCATTGCCATTTGCAGTTCAGGACTTGGGCAAGGCTTCGGAAAGACACGATTCCCATGAAAATTCGTATTTTTAGGAAGCTATTTTCTGATGAACAAGCGGAGCCTAGCCCTGCTGAAGATGGCAAGTAGAGGGGCTGTGCAGGGAATCGTGCTGGTGACGCAAATTGCCGTGAGCGTCTGTCCAACTCCTTTTGTCACATCAGGACCTCAGTGTTGGGATTTTTGCTGGAGCTGGTGCAGTTCTTCTGCCTTTCCTCCACATATCACTGCTCTGCAGTGTCTGCCTTTGACAGACTCATAGCAGGAATGCCTGCTGGGGCTCCTTGGTCTTTGTTCAGCTGCGTGGACCTCTCTGGAGCTCTGTAAGATGCTCGTGTTTCACCATTTTCCAAGGGGGTAATGCACACTGTAATGCTGATGTGCCTGGAAAAAAGGGTACAGAGACTTCACTCTCCTCTTGTGTGATACTGTGGGCAGCTAACCACAAGGCCTTTTCTGGCATGTATTTTTACTGCTTTGATGATTGTTTCTGAGTGATTCTGACACCTTTGGTGTGGAAGAACTTAGTGCATAATGACCTAAATGGCTGTAGGAAGGTCTGCTTCTCCAGCACAGAACCTGCCCCCTGATTTCAGATTAGTGTTCAGCATTGGGAGGTTGAGTTTCCAGGTGACGGGAAGTGCATTTGCCCCAGTGGGTACATCACAGATGTTTCATATAATTGTTTGTTTGGTACCTGAATGAAAGTGAAATATTACTTTCCTGATAGTTTGTCTAAAAGGAGATAAATTGCTTTCTAGTTTTTGACAAAATGTTTACACTTGTGGATTATTTTAAGTAGCAAGACATTATTCAGTGATGGGACATTTTGGGGTAATTCTTTTCAGAGGATCTTATTCTTGTGTTTAAAGAAGTGAAGCTCAACTAAAACTTTTTTTTTTTAAATCTGCTGTTCATGTGGCTACAGCTGGAGAGGGCAAAAGAAACCCGTACAAAATGTAAAAATATGAAAGTCAGATGTGGTTTTATCCTGGCTACCCGTGGTGCTTTGCAGTGGGGATGCAGCTGTTCTGTTCTTTCTTTGGAGCCACTACTGTTTTTTCTTTCCCATTTCCCTGTTTGAGGAGAGTGTTTTGAGATGGCCTTATGAAAGAGACAATTTAAGGGCAGGGTGGTGGCATTACTCTTTAAGCTATTCAAGTGCTCTTGCTTTTCCACAGTCCCCATTATGCAGTTTGCTGGGAAAGTAGCACAGTCTAGGGAATTACAGAATCTGCTGGGTCGTAACAGCATGTGTGGCTAAGCAGGGCTGATGGGAAATGCAGGTAACTCATATATTGCTTCCTTGTTGGGTTGATTTCATCCCAGCAAGGCTAATCTGGATGGTCATCAGTCATGCTGACTTTGCAGAGAAGGTACACCTTCAGTGTGAGAACATGAGCTTGGGGATACTGTTGGGATGTGCAGAATGCACTCAAATACGTGTTTGTGAATACAAATATACATATATTTATTAGGCTCTCAGAAAGGCCAGGCTGGCACAGCCCCCTCTCTAAGTTCTGTGAAGAGGTTGGATGTTGGAGTGTGCCCCAAGTGGAGGTTGCTTGCCGTGGAGACAAGTCACAGCTCTCCTCTGACTCTGGCCTCATCATTCCCGTGACAGTCATCAGCTTCCTCCTCTGAAACCTCAGGGTGGAAGTAGCAGGTGTTCAGAAAGAGCCTGGGTTAGCGGAACAGCTCCCACAGCTTTAACCTCATTCTCTGAAACTGCTTAAACATTTCTGCTCCAAGCTAACCTTGGCTCCCCTGCTGCAACAGGGACGTCTGTCTCAGGGCACCAGGAACAAGCATGGAAATTTCAGCCTGAGGAATTAGCTGGTTGGGAAAAAAAAATAAAGTGAAAGCTTGCAGTCTGGCTCACGTTGTCTTACAAAGGTGCTGTGTACTTTGCTCATACCATGGGTTCCCTGTTACAGGGTGAAATGCTGCTGATTTAGCAAAAAGAGCTGTGTAATAGTAGATAGGGAAAGCGAAACTTTTGAGGACAGAGTACATATATTAGGCCAATAACAACGTGCCATTTATTAGCTGTTGAGGTCCTAGAAGGAGTCCCTTGTGCATTTTTATCTTTTAGTTATGTTTCAGGTGTGCTTTCCTTTAATAAATACCTTTGGTATTTATCATATCGTCTAGAAATGGTGCAATATCTTGCTTTAGCTTGACTTGTGGGTGGCTTCTGATAGAATTTTCTATTCCAAAGCATGTTGGGAAGCCAGAAGAGTGCTTGAAATATTTTCATTTCACTCTGTTGTTGCCAAAGCCATGAAAAGCAGTAGGGACTTCAGCATGCCATTTGTGTTCATAGAGAAACTTCTCCTGCCATACCTTTGGGATGCAGAGCATAGCCCTTGAAAAGTGCCTGCTGGTGTCCAAGTGTGGCTTGTTGTGGACAGTGGGGAATGCTTGAAGGGAAGCTTGCTCAGTGTTGTATGTCCAGTTGGAACCCTGGGCTCTTCCCCCTGGGTGCTTAGTGTCTCTTCTTACCTGTCACTATTTTTGAAGTTGTGATAAAGTTTGGAGAGCAGATTCTATGAGCTGTATTGGAAAAACAAAGCATATGAATAATTACACCCAGAATATGGGAAGGCAGTTTCTGAAGAAGTTTTGTACAAGTCCTGATACTTAGGAAAACAAGCACGTCCTCCAGAGTTACAACCACCCTGTGCAATTACTTCTGAGTAATAGGCTTTGTTGTTTGTTGTGCTCTTGTCTAACAGCTGAAGCCTTGGGTGTGAAACTCAAGAGTCACAGCGTAGTCACCTCAGAAAAAACCTCCTGTGATTAATGCATTGCTAACTCACAGATCTGCTGTTTTGCTGACTGTGCAGTATCCAAGTGTGTGGTTATTACTCTGGTCACCACAGTATTTTGTTCCATGCTGTGTTGTACAGCTGTGTCATATTGTACTTGCTGAGCACATTACTGAACAAGAATGTTTTTAAAGAGGAGGCTGTAAGTTGAAATACAACTCTTCATGTGCTCAGGCTGTAAGAATACTGTCAGTTGAGATCATCAAAGCTGTTTTCATTATTGCCATGGCTGATTTGGTTTAACTTCAGTGGTATGAAGTCATTACAGTGACAGTGTAATTTAATATAATCTTTTTAACTAAGGAAGTTAATACAGTGTGTACAAAATAGATGTGATATATTGAAGGCGTATTGCAAATAATGCCGTAATCCTAGGTTCCAGCTTCTATCATTACTGTTGTATCTAACCTCTAAAGGGTTTTTTTAATTGCATTAGTTTAATACACATTGCTAGACAAAATGTGAGTAAATTATGGTGATTACTGGAGAGAACACTGTTGATCTAACCCGTTTTAATTGTATTTAATTTAAACAGTGATGTCATGAAGTTACGCATATTCTTACTACAGCCATATGTTCCTCTAAGTAAGAGACTCAGGGGACTCACCATTTCATAATTCACTCTGCACAGTTAGTGCAGTTAACTGCATTTACCTGCCTGTCGTTCTTCACAGTTAGTGCAGTTAACTGCATTTACCTGCCTTTCACTTGCATTGAAAGTTGAATGAGTTAAAATATTCTGCAGAAGTTTTCTTCTGTGTTAACAGTGAGTTTCATTTTTTTGGTATGTTTAAATCAGCAAATTTATATATTATTGCGTGTTTTAAAATGTTGATTCAGGGGGCTAGTTATAGATTCATTTGTCTATAAAATGTTTAGTAGTGGAGCACAAGGAACTGCTGTTCTGTTGGTGAACAAATTAAAGTTTTTCAGTTGTGGGTAAGATTAGTGTACAGAGATGAGTGTAGGGCAGGATTTTCATCTTTATATGGGCTTGGCAGATACTTCCTTGTAATTTGGATTTAATGCAGGTACTATTGTCCAGTTTTCTTTCTCTTTCTGAAGTTATACTCTGTTGGCCAATTTAAGGACTGCATTTTGAGGAATGCCTGGTTTTGGGCAGTACAGAGATGAGTTTTTTTCCTGTGCAAATGTAGCTCTTCATTGGGGTTAATTATCCATAAGGTCCTGACTTATGAGGCTACTAGAATAGCTGCTAGCTATGAATAATTTAGCACAGCATCAGATTACATGCCTCTTAAGAAGGCCTCTGCCTGTGAAGCCTTATATCTTGTTGAAATCCACTCGATAGTATGAAGGTTACTGCTTGCACTGATATTTTATTGTACTCTTTTCATTCTATTTTTAGACTTGTCAGTGAATATTTTATGGTGGTAAGTAATGAAAATATCTGTGCAAGAGTTGGTAGAGTTTGTTTTTGAAAAGCTGAGGTGTTGAGCTACTCTTCAGTCTTTAACTGTCTTTTAAATTTGTTTTAAATCTTTGACTAGCATCACACAGATAGCATTTTCTCCACTCAGGTTTATGTAGTTGAGACAATTAATATCCTCGACAATCCTTTTAGATGGTACTTCATTGTGGGGAAAGGAGAAAGGCTTAATGAAAGAGTTGCTTGCAAGAGTTACAGGATTTCAGTGCTTTCTACAAATTGCCCTAGTTGCTCATGCATCTGGCTAGAGCAGACTGAGTCTCATATTACAGAGGCTTTTTCAGGAGAAAAAACTGCAAATACAGCACTTTGAAGCAGTTCCCAGTGCAGATAAATTTACTGTATGCCTTTAGGAGATTTGGTCATGGCAACATAGCACTGGATGTGTTTTTTAAGAATGCTGAAATGATAGTGTTTTGTCATCATATACTAGATTTTTCACAAAACCCCCCCAAACCAGTAGGGAAGAGCTTAATGAAGAAGTTACTTTGGAGATGTCAAGGGAAGAACATAAGAATATCAAAATGCAATATAAGTAGTAGAGGAAAAGGGTTTTGTGGGAGAGAGATTAATGCTGCATGGTATTTAAAGAAGATCAGTCAGATGTCTGGAAAGGTTTTTTTGTCTGACTATTTCTGACTGCTCCCATTCTCTCTGTCTTCTAGTAAATTTTTCTTACTATGGGCCTCTTCATTGGGATGCTCTGTTATAGCTGAACATCTCTTTTAGAATTGTTTTGTAGGACACTTTCAACTTTGATTAGAAAATAGAACCTTTTCTTTTTCTTTTCCAAATGAGATTTTTAATATATGTGATGCTGCTGGAAGCTGACACAGTGAGATACAGCCATCCCTTGGTGTCTGCTTTAGCACTTGAAGATAAAATAGGCCTTTAATCTTTTTGTGCTCCTTCACAGAGTAGTAAGTAATTTAAGTGTCCATTAAGGGTTGGTAGTTAAATGCTAAGATCTTGCTAGATGCATTTAATTTCTCCTTAAAGGCATGGATCCAGATCGGTCCCTTTGAACAGGCACTCCTTGAGCTGTACAGTTTTAATAAACTCTCAGACCTCTAATAGTTGTGCAGTTTACTACTGTCTGATACTTTGATGGAAATGCAGTTTTGTTTACAGATGGGAAGAACTCATTAAGTTCAGCCCTGGTGTAAAATTTTTAAGGCTGTTTATTTTCAAATTGGGATCTTAAAATTGAACTGAAAATTAGTAGGACTTTGCTTACTCTGGAGCTTTTTGATCTATGATTTGATTGTCTTCTCTGTGCGAATACATTATGCTGAAATAAACTGTACTTTACTAGGCAACCATAAAAGTTGAATTGTCAGTTTTCCTGATTCAAGTACAAAGTTTCCTGGTATTTGAGAGGAAATTCCACTGTGAATGTGTGCACTGTGGCTGCAATAGTTACGGCAAGAAAGGAAGACATGCCTGAAGGACTTTCTTTTTTGCTTAATGTAACATTTCATTGGTGCTGTGCCCAAGAACAGGCTATCCTCCAAACCTACCGGTGTGTGAGGAACAAACTATGAAGTTACATTCTGCCTTTTATTTTTGTGTTTAAAATAAACTTTCTCCTGTTGTTGAAATGTGTCAGTTGAAGTACTGCAGTTAAAAACAATACTGGAGTGTCATTGTTTTGATACAGTGTGTCCCCAGAGCTTTATTAAAGCCTTGATATCTGTTGTTTCCTATTTAGCTTTTATCAAGTGGTGATTTTATGCAATGGCATCAAGCCACAGTTCTTCACCAGTGCCTCAGTCAAACAGCAGTGATGCTTTCTTTAAAAAAGAAATGGACACCACGAAACGCTTTCGCCCTGTGCAGTCCCTGCCTGATGTGTGTCCCAAGGAACCCACAGGTAATGCTGGTGTGCAGGTAGAGGGAGAAAGCAGCTCAATTTCCTGAACCACTGGCAACCATCCACTCAGTATTTCTTGTATACTGGGTGTAGTGTACTAAGCCATAGTCTTATTTCCAGGCATGCTGTAATTCTGCTTTATACCACCCAGCGTCCCTTTGGAGCAACGGGAGGGACTATTTGCAGCTTGTTTAAAGATGGTCCCATTATAGGTGGGGTTTTTGCTTGCCTGATTCCACATTACAGCTACAATCCATGCTCCATGTAAGAAGAGGGTGCAATCTGTCAGAGCCTGTAGCAGACGTGTCCAGTGTGCTTGGAGTCTGGCTGCATTCCTTCTGGGAGACATCCCAGCCCTTCTGCAGGAGGAAGAAAGTGACCTGTCTGTAGTACTAAGTCTCTATGCTGTTGTTAAATCAGATTTTGCTCACGGTTCCAGCTGTTGTGTTGCACTAAAGCTTGATTTACACAAAGGAGTAGGTGGGATGGGATTTTAAGAGTTATGACATATATTACTAACGAATTGCCGCTGTCATTCTGATCAGATTATTAGAAATATGTTTGTGGTTGGAATTTTTTTTCAGTAGAGGTTAGTGTTGTTGAGCTAAATCCATTTAATGAGTATCAATACACCACTTCTGTGTTCAAAACTTGAGTTGGTTAATCTCATAGAAGAAACGCAAGGTGAAGTGTTGCAGAAGGAGAATATCATCTGTCTTTTGCATAGATAATTCTAATCCAGTGTGTAACTGGTAAAACATGGTTTGCTTAAGAACCACATTTTAGCAAAAGCTTGTTTCTCACCCTAACAAACTGTCTTGTCTTTTGTGCTGCAGGCAATCCCAATAACTTACGTGACAGCCCATCTCTAGTTGCGGATCAGCAAAGATGGACTATTTATCATTCCAAAGTCAATCTCCCAGCAGCACTAAATGATCCTAGGTTAGCAAAAAGGGAATCTGATTTCTTTACAAAAACATGGGGAGTGGACTTTGTGGACACTGAAGTCACGCCTTCATTCTACCTCCCACAGATCACCAAGGAACATTTTGCATTATACCAACAGGAAATCACTCCGGTAAGAACCCCCAATTAGGTGCACATAGTCCTAGGGACCAAAAGGACATCCTTCTTCTAGATTGTCCCTGCTAGTAGCCCATCATACAGTTAGCTGATAATTAATTTGCTTTTCAGTGTTGGGTGGGTCTTCATTAGACATTTCTGGTTTTATAATCTCAGAACCCATCGTGTGGAAAATGCTCCCTGAATTGTCTTGAGGCAATTTCGTGTTATTTTTAACTTCTGTTTCTGAGTACTGAGCTCTGCACCAGGGCTTGCAGTTCATATTTATTGTTTCTGATTGTTAATCCTTTTTTTCCTGTAAGGATTGTTTAAGGATTGGGCTCTACAATGCAACATGGCATTCCCAGACCTTTGGATCAAATGACTACATATTGTGAGGGTTGGAGATATTTTTTAAGAGTCTTCAATCTAAACGTTGAAACATATATACGTTAACTTCTTAAGCTGTAATTAGGCCTATTATCTTGATGATTTCTTTTGTAACAGGGAAGTGTAAGCTACATCTAAGGACACCAGGACCAGTAGGAGACTTCTACAATCTCTTAAAAATACAAGTGTCAGTAAGTATGTAGTATTCTCTTTTTTTTTTTAACTGAAAGAACATGTAGAAGTCTCCCGCTGTTTTCTGCTTCCTTGGTTTGTAACTTCCTTATTTTTTTGCTGGTTCAGAATTAGCTGCAGGAAGTGTTACTTGTGTAATCATAGCTAAAGACTGTGGAAGTGAGTTGTCTATAACTGAACTACAACTGAACTATTGCCTTTAACTCACATATTCAGCATATTAAATGTTTTAAGATTTCATCCTTTAAAATTAGTACTTCATGCAGTGATTGCTAAATGAAAGAAGATTTTGGAACTGAGCTGTGTAGCTTCTAGCAGAAATCTAGTTAACATTGGTATTCTTTAGAAATACAATTTCTCACCACTGTGGTCTCTGGTGGTGTTTAAAATTTGCAGCTCAGCATGATGAAACAAGATATGTGGTTTCAGCAAGGTACTCATTAGTAATGTGTGCAAGTAATTTCTACTTTCATCCAATTTGATTTAGCTATGAAAAAGGATTCTTTGTGTGTTAGTGTGATTTTTGGATTAGTCAGCAAATAAATGTTTGTATATGTAATTACAGTTGATGTATGATTATGTATCATTATGTAGAGAAGTTATTACACTTCTTCGATAACTTCTATGTTCATTTTCTCTTGAGATGTAAAGATACAGGAAAAAAACAACGTATCCACTATAGGTTGAAGTTTTTTGTACCTTTCACCTGGACAAACTTTGTCTGCGCTTATAAGAGGAAGAAAATACTGTGAACTTGCCAGAATTATTTTGCATAATTCAGTTGTGTTTCACTAAATGTTTTGCTTCAAATGAAGAAGTTCTGCGTTTTAAGCATCAGAATAATTCTTTAATATATTTTCTCTTCTACAGAGAGAGAAAGTTCATGAAAGATGCAAGAATATTTGTACTCCTAAAGATACCTTTGACAGGACACTATTACACACTCACGGTACAGTCAAAGCCTCCTTTAGTCATTAAAAAGTGGTGTCTTTTTGTATCAGTATGTTATAACATCAGTAGCAAGTGTTATGAATGTTACTCGTTATTGATTCTATAATGTACTAACTGTCTCTGTTACTTGCTTGAGATCTTAATGTACAGTAATAGCTGATGATTTCTTTGAAACAATGATTGAAAGCTCAGACATGGTAGGCTTAGAAGTATTCATGACCACTACTGTCATTTTATAGGTCAAAATGCTTGCAATACCTCCTTTTAAACTTTTTCTTGGCATGTTTGCATTCATGGCGGGTCATTGTGGCCCTGGCAGTGTTTTCTTTAACTGCTTTTTATTTTAAGATCCATTGAAACTGTTGCATCAAATTTGTAGCAGCTGCTGGCTTCGCCTTGAAGAACTGCAGGGCCATTCCTGTATCTCTGCCATGAGAATCACGTCATGGCTGAGGTGGGAAGTGACATCTCAAGATGATCTAGTCTAGACCATCTGCTCAAGCCAGGGCCACCTATGGGAGGACAATGTCCAGTTGGGTTCTGAATCTCACAGATGGAAATTACACAATCTGCGTGGGCAACCTGTTTCAGTGTTTTACCACCCTTGCAGTAACAGTGTTTCCTTGTGTTCAGATGGAATCTTTCATGTATCAGTTTCTGCCCCTTGCCTCCTGTCCTGACGCTGCGCAGCGCTGAGAAAAGCCAGCTTTGCGTTCTTTGCACCCCCCCATCAGATCTTTAAGCGCACTGATCTCCCCTGGGCTTTTCCAGTCTAAACAGTCTCTCCTCCTCATTTCTTAATCATCTTTGTGGCTCTTGACACGATTCCCTCCAGTATGTCTAGGTCTGGCTTGTTCTGGGGAGCTCAAACCTGTGCGTGAAGGCTGAATTTCAGGACTTCATGGAAGTAGTTCAGCTGGTAGGAAACTAGACAGGAGGGAAGGCGAGAGGCAAAATAAAAAAGAAAAGACAAGCAAAAGGAAAAGAAACACTCATAAGTTGGAGAAAGTTTTTATTATTTATTTTAATTAACTTTCTCAAAAATGTTAGCGTAAAAGGATTCATTTATCAATCCTTGTTTGATAAGGCTTATCTATATCAATGGCTACAGGTAATCCAGCAAAAAGAATTCGGTAGTTTACTCCTTTTGATCAAGTTGTTTCAGCTGACTTTCTTCCTCCTCTCCTGTGCAAAAAGAAGCCCTTCTTCAGGGTTTTTCCATATTGGTGCTACTTTGGAATAGGTGTTGCTGAATGAGTCTGTCTGTGCTTCATACTGCAAAATCGAAGTGCCTTCTTCAGTCTTAGCTTAATCCATTTTAAAAGAGTCTGAGTGTTTTTAAAAAGAGAAAATTAGTGTCACCAAAGTTAACTGGGAGCTCCTTGGGTAGCTGGACAGTTCCTCGTAGAAGCATCATTTGGTAAAATGAAGCTTGTGGTTTTCTGTAATTTCTGCTGTTACTGTTTCCTGTCTTCCTCTAATTCCATCCTACAAGACTTGGCCTTTCACTCCTGTAAGAACTGGTCTGACCAAAGGCTGAGGACAGCAGGATGATTCCTAGGCTGCCTTTTGTATTTTGATACAGATAAAGTAAGAAACAAATGAAGTAAAAACCAAAGAGGTGAGAGCAGTGTGGGAGCTGATGCTGAGGTAGCACTTGCCGTGTTTGTCAGGGCTGAGCAGACTGTCCAGCAGAGATACGGGCTTGTTGCTTTAAATTCCTCAACTTTTTTGTCCTCCAGTGTGCCCCCTCTTCCTAATGCACACTAAAGTAATGAGTAAGAGTGGGACAGGGGATTTTGGCTGAACCTCAAAAGTCTGAATTTGCCTTTTCTTCAAGTTCTGCTAGGGTGTAATGAATTAACTCTTTTCCCAGCTCAGCTCTCTCACCCTCTGCAATTGTCATGTCAGCTTGGTCCATGGGAATTACTGCTGCTGTGCTGCTTGCTCAGTGTGCTTGGGACTCTGGCCCAAGCCCTTGTTCATCCTTCTTGCCAGTCTTTGTGCACCCCATCTCTAAGGGCCGTGCAAAAGTGATTATATGGGCAGCTTCAGTCTGGAGCATTAAAACTGGGGTGATGTTAGAAGGACCTTTTACTGGCCCTTGCCAGTAAAATGCACTAATGAATGTGAAGTGCTAAGTAGATTGCTTTGTATGACTAACACTGACACTGCCAAAACAGCCAAGTGCAAGCTCCTTTGAGTAGTCTGAGCATGAGACCTGAACTGCAGAGGACAGAAGAGCACTTCGAGGAATCAGAATCTTTGTGGTTGGCAGAGACTTCAGAAGGCCTTCAGTGCAACTGCCATCTCAAAGCCAGTTCAGCTGTGATGTCAGGCCAAGGCATTCAGAGCTTTACTGTGAAAAATGGAAATATCCAGAAAATATCTACAAATATATGTCCAGAAAATCTCCAAAGTACCCAGCCCTTCTGGGCAGCCTGCTCCAGTGCCTGATTGTCCTCATGATGGAAAAGGTTCTCCTCGTATTCAGTCAGAAGGTTTAATTTCAGTTTGTAACCGTGTTCCCTCTCTGTGAGGAATATGACATCGTTGTCTTGAAAACTCCCTCATGTTCATAGGATTCACTTGTTCAAGGGAATTGTTTCCCGGTGTTTGCTCATGAATGACTACTTGTGTTTTGTTTAATTTTAGATAAATCCAGGACAGATCTGGAACAAGTACCTAAGGTATGGCTTCTGTGCACTCTGAGCTGTTGTGAGGCTTCCTCACATGAAGTGTTGAATACATGCATGTATCTGTTCTTTGTAGAAATTTTGTCCTCGCTGATCACTTGGGTTGATTCTCAAGAGGATCTGTAGCACTCAGAATTTAAAAAGACTGAGGATGATTTGCTTTGTCTCTTTTTTTTCTTCTTGTTTCCATGGTCTCAATTTTTCTCTTAAAGTATAATACAAATACCGTTATTTTTTTCATCATTAAATAAGTGAAGTTAAGACCTCAGAGCTGAGCAAAATTGGCTGTTCTAGGAGGAAGGGAAAACTGAAGAGTTTGAGAAAAGCTTGAATATTGCCTAGTGTACAACTCAGCATTAGGTTTAACTACTTGAATCTTTGGTCAGAGCTCTCTTGGATATAAGCATGCAGTGTACATGATGTGGGTTTTTGTGTCAGCTTGACAAAAGACACAACTCCAGATTCCATTTTAGTCTGAATAATTTTTTTCTAGGTACAGTAAGAAGTCAGAGTGTTAATATGTGTCAGCACCTCTGTGCCAGTCGTGTAGGCTGCGACTTAGAATAGCTGTCACTGCAGTGTTTAAAGTCCAGGAAACAAGAATGCTTGAGCGTGGTGTGATGCTGCAGTCTGTGCTGAACCTTTTAAAATTACACTTCCTAAATAAAAGGAAAAGGGTTCTACTGCCTGCCTGTAAGCTCAAGGTTTTGTCAAGTATAAATAATGTTATCAGAGTGAATTCAGACTGATAGTTCTCCAGGAGGTGTAGTTGATGTTACACCCTACTGCCTCTTCTTGTGCTGAGCATGTCTGCTGCATCCTGCTAAAGGAGATCAGCTTGAGGCTCTGCTCCCTCCCAGACAACACTTGCTGCACCCTGACAGCTGGATCATCAGCCTGGTAGGAGCTGTTGCCCCAGGAATGAGCAGATCAGCAGCAGGATGCCCTTGTTAGTGAAGAAGCTTTGCTCGGATTCTTGAGAGGGCCCACCTGCACTTCAGTGCTGCCTACGTTTGCACACTCGGGGTGTTGAGGTCATCTCAGGTGATTGAATACACATGTAATTTTGGAGCTGTGACTTCCACTTTCAGGAAGATAAGACTTTGTCGGATCACACAAGCTTTTAAAGTGTAAAATACTTTGGTTGTAAGGTCTGGAAGGAATTTGTGTGCCTGGATAAATGAAAATTGGGATTTTGAGATCAACAAATGAGGTCTCTGTTAGCTCAATGAGAGAGGAGATGTGTTTAACTGGGGCAAGAAATGTAGGGGTGAGTGAGGCACATTTATTTCTTTTGTTTTTCTGTTTCAGATTTTTATGAAACCAGATTTTGCCTTGGAAGATTCCTTAACATTTAATGCCGTTTTACCATGGTCTCATTTTAGTACCGCTGCTGGAAAAGGAAATCGTGATGCAGCTTCCTCCAAGTTACTTCAAGAAAAGGTACAACTTCAACACGAGTTGTGGTTATCCATCAGTGCTGGTGGACACTACAAAGGAACTCCATGGCTGCTGTTGTGTAGTGTTTTGCTATCTCTCATTTTACATCAGGCTGCAGGGTGTTAGTAAATCATGCAGGAAGCATCCTACTGAAAGAGAACTTTTTTCCCTGCTCAATAAATCTATCAAATATGGAAAAAAAAGAATCTGTATATGATGTAACAACTGGCTCTTCACAGCAGCTATAACTTACTGAAACAGGTATATATTGAGAACTTCAGAGGTGTGGAGTACTTTTCTTAGAGAGGAAGAGCAGTTCTGTGAGAAGGGAAAGATGGATTACACAGGTTGTATGCTGTGTAAGACTTATTTTCCAACATCTCAGGAAAATTTCAGATTCAAGGCACTGTGGTTTCTATGCTAAAAGCAATACTAAATCCTGCTGGGTTTGTCTTTTAGGAGATTCCTCTTCTGTTGTCATCTGCACTGATCTGTTTTTGCATTTCACAAAGGAGAACATGAAAGCAGAGTTGTTTCTTTCATATTGGAAACAGAAGTCTCTTCTTGGTTGTTTTTTTCTTTTTTTGTTAGTTATGTAGTCATACTATAGAAAATCTCATAATGAGTCATCTTTACAGTACAAATACCCATAAAATGCTTTTAGAAAATCTGAGTAATTTTGGAGTCTGAGGTACATTAAGAAAAAAATAACATGGAAAGAAAAAAAAAATCTGGGAAGTGTTTCCAAATTTCTGGGAATTAGTCTTCCTGCTCTCCTGCCAAGTCAGGAGGAAGAGACAGGCTCTGCTGGAGGCTAACTGAAAGGTTCATTAGGTTGTCCTCCATGCCTAAAGTTGGAGGAAGGCTTCTTTGGAGTTTTCTGAGGCAGTTGCTGTCTGAAGATGAAAAAGCAATGTCTGGCATTTGCTGTGAACTTCCTAAAGTGTGCCTGGCAGCAGCAGGATGGACACTTAGAAAGGACTTGTGTTGAAGCAGACCTAGAGCCCTCACTGATGCAGGGAAGTGAAAACACTGCTTCATATGACTGAAATGAGCCCAGATTTTTTGTTTTACTTTTTAAAGGCTCTGAACTACATGAGGTTTACACTTACCATGTGTAAGTATGCACCCTGCTGCCATAATTGTCCCTAGCTCCAGGCACCATTTTCCAACAGGATTTTGAAAACCTTGCCTTAAGCAGATCTGCTTACAGGCTTTTGGACTGCTGTTGATCTACTTCAATAATTTCCTCATGATGTTTTTTTCTTCCTTACCTCCTCCCATGTGTTGCCTTACATTGGGACTGTAAGCTCTTTGAGGCAGGTACTGTTTGCTCTGTTTGTTCTATCTTGTTTAGCATAGTGAAGGGACCTGGGGCATCTCGTTGGTACAATCACATAAATAATTGTTTGTAATAGCCCTTTCTCTGATCCCTGTGTCAGAGTCTGTCTTGCCTTTCCCTGTGGCTAGGTGTGTCACAGCTGGTTGGTGGAGGATGCTTCTGATTAAATTAGATGTGAACAAAAAAGATGGGTTTGCTTATTGTATAGATCCCTGGTGTCTCCACAGAAAGCAGTTGGAAAGTAACTCCAAGAAGGAAACATTCTCCAGCTGATTTCTTTTCCGTCTCTGGTTGGCCTTTTGGAATTCAGCAGGAGGTTTGAATGCTTGGCACCTCTGAGAAACCAGGTCATCTGAGTATTAACATTCAGATGAGCATCCTAAAGCCTCAGTGCTTTGAGTTTGCATATTCAGACCCACAGAGCTTTTACAGTCAAAGAATCAGGCCAACGCAGTGGTCTGGTAACTGTTGGACATAGAGAATTTGAATTTCAGGTTCTGAACATGCAGGTGTACTCTGTCTCTTGGAGTCCCACAGTGCCAGCACGCAGGAAATAGGTTTAGTACTAATTCCAGCTGGTTGGCAAAAGTACAACTGCAGCCAGAGATACCCTGGAGATTTGTCTACAAAGAAGGCACTACAGCTTTTTAAATAAGCAGAGCCATTCTGGTGGTGTGTCATCATAGTGTGGCTGCACCTTCAGCAGCTTCAGTGACCCAAATTTCGTAGAATATTTGCATGTGTATCCTGTTGCTTGCAAGCCAGTATCCAGAGCTGCCTTTAGGTTATTGTCTATATTCTGTGTCCAGTGTGCAACTATGTGGTACAAAACTTTGGGTATTTTAGATTTATTTGCTTTTTAAACTTTTTGTTTTCAAGCAGGAAAGGCATCAAATCAGCCTTCCCACAGTGATTTTGAGTTAGTTTAAAAATAAATTATTAAACCACAAATGACAAAGTGGTTTAATTTTTGTTAGCAAAATTTCCTTGTGATACAATAAGACAAATGCCCTGTAAATGTATTTGTGTGGTGATAAAGCTTCTGGGTCATAACAATAATGTTGGTTTTTCCTCTTCCCTCCTCTTCCCAGCTGAGCCATTATCTGGACATCGTGGAAGTCAATATTGCTCATCAGATTTCTCTCCGCTCAGAAGCATTTTTTCATGCAATGACCTCTCAGCATGAGTTGCAGGACTACCTCAGGAAAACCTCCCAGGCTGTAAAATTGCTTAGAGAGAAGATCTCTAAAATTGATAAAGTAATGTGTGAAGGATCGCTTCGAGTTTTAAGACTGTCACTCACCAGAAATAACTGTATAAAAGCATACAATAAACTGAAGTTAATGGCTACTGTACACCAAACACAGCCCACAGTACAGTTGCTGCTCTCCACTTCGGAGTATGTTGGAGCTTTGGACTTAATAGCAACCACACAAGAGGTGTTACAGCAAGAGCTTCAAGGTATTCACAGTTTCCGGTAGGTAACCGTGTAGGAAGTACATGAAATGCAAGCAGAGCTGGAATGTGTTGAGCACATTATGTTGGCTGAAGGGATTTGTTCTACCTTTGTTCATTCATTCATTCTTAGAGGACCTAATACAGAAGGTAAAAAATGTAAGTGTGGCGTAAGCAGCGTGACTAATGCCTTTGCCAGAGGTGGAGTTTTTTTTGGAGTGGGATGAACTTTTGATGTTTAAATGCTTTGTCCTCTGTTCTGGTTTGCAGATGGTTTAGGGGTGCAGAGATGAGAGCCAAGCTGTGGCTGGACTTTCATCTTGCATGGCTTGTAGCTGACAGCTGAGAGGTGTTTTCCACGTGGGGGTCTGCAATCCTCCTGCAGGCAGCATCCCAGGGATGGGTCCTTGCTACACAGCTCTGCTCTGAGCCCATGTCTTTAGTGACTGACCTGGGCTTGAGTTGTTAAAGGAACGTACAAGAGTATTAATACAGTAGAATCATTATAGCTGATGTAAAATAAGCCATCCTAAGATATAGATAGTTTAAAAGTGTTGCATGCAAAGCTGCCAGTGTGCATGGTGCTGGCAGAAGTAGTGTGTGGTTAAACCAGCTCCAAGGCTTGCATCAGCCAGCTGAGGAGCTGTGTGCTCAGTTTTCTAAGGTGATGCTGGGTGAGGGGTGGTTTGTTGAGCGATGATGCGGTTCCTGCAGCTCAGTGGTCCACAGCTTGCGTAATGAAAGCATGGCTGTCGCTCAGTAACTGTTACAGGAATGTTCAGAACTTTATATAGTTACCGTTCTTGTCCATCTGCTCTGTTGACTTCCTAACACCCCTTCTAGCTAGTTTGGAAAAACACTCAAATTTTATGTAGAAAAGATCTCAGGGAAGAGTACTAGAAATAGTATAGAAAATGAAAAAAAAATTAAATGAGCTAATAAATTACTGAGATAAAGTTGCTCTGAGTGTTTTTGTTAAAAAACCTAAAACCAGACCATCTAAAAAGTGTAGCTTGTCTCTCTTCAGACACCTCAGTACAGTTTGTCCTCTTTACTGTTCCTGCTATCAACCACTTGATTCTGGTGCACAGCCCTTAGCTGAGTCACCTTTGTATTGACCTTGGTGCCAGTCGGTGCAGTGCTGCAGCCCTGTGACAGCATCACTCAGATCGGCTGTTTGCAGCTGGGTAACCTGTGTGCTCTGTCAGCAGGGAGTGCACTTCTCTTGCCATTGCAGTCAATACACACCATGTCCCAAGAATGTGCCATTGTTTCAAAATTACCCTCAGGTAGATAATCATCTTGTCTGTAAAGAATAATTTCTATGAGTAAAGCTTAGCTGGTTGTTTTGGTAGTTACAGACAGCGATGTGAGTGGGACATGTCCCCTCTGCTTTGGAGAGTAGAGGCTCACAAAGGTGAGTTAAGGGCTACCTAAGTCATGCACCCCACCAGAAATGCAAGTGCAGTTGAGAAGCCCAGCACAGTTTCCAAATATCACAATGGCCTGTGTATGTAGCTTATGTGAAGAAATAATGTGCAGTGGAAAGATGGAAGTCTTGATAAAACTTCTCGGTAGAATGTTGTGTTTCTAAAAATAAATAAAGTTTTAAAAAATCTAAATGGATGGCAAGCACATATACTTCAGCTTTTCCCAAGAAATACCAAAGGGATCTTCTTGCTTTATTCTGAGCAAGAATGATGCAGCTGTCAAGTTAAATACCTGGTTTATTTTAACAAGAAACTTTTAAAACAATAACACATTTTCTAAAGAATTACTATTTTTTTTACTAAATATCTGATGAAAAAAAACACCAACAACTTGTTGATTTAGTGTTGTCATGGCAGCTTGTAGAATTTGGTGTTTTAAAATGAGTCATGTCAGAATCATTCAATATAAAGCAGTAAGAAAACTACTCAGATCATCAATTAATTTTTCCCTTGTCATACTCTATGCAGAGAAAAATGTAGTTTGTTTCTAGTTGTAGCAAAAAATTTAAAAAACGTAAAGGTTGTGTAAGTAATACATTGGTGTCTTTAATCTAGGTGAATGTCACTAATGATATATGTCAGTTGTAACTGCTTGCTGCTGCAGTAGGATAGAATTAAAGTTTTAGAGCTCTAACCTTTTCAAGTTCACCCTTTTAATTTTACAAAAAAAAGCTAATGTGTTAACTAACTTACAAATCTGTGAAAACGCTTTCTGCGTTGTTTTCACAGTCCTTGTTGGGGTGATGGAGATACAGTGTTTTTGTTTGTGGGGGGTTTTTTGGTTCCGTGTTTGGTTTTGGTTTGGTTTTTTTTGCAGAGGTATGCTGACAAACCATGCTTTTATAGTATTTTATACAGTAAAACCCAGATACGTGGGAAAATAGTTCTCATTTGTGTATTTAGAAAGAAGTTTTGCCCCGCACTCATCATTTTACATGACAGAGTTGTCATACTCACTATTCGTTGAAGCGATCTGGTGTGAGTGGTACCTGTTAAGAGATAATTACCAAGGTGTTTTGCTGGAGTGTGAATTAAAGTTTGACTTGTTCCTGCATATTCAGGTTGGAGGGATTTTTGTGGCTGCTAGGGACTACAACCTCTTGGGCAAAGTGGTGAGAGCAGGTGCTGGGAGCTGTTGTTGGATGTTTCCATAGCTGGGGTTCGAGAGGACAGGTTTTGGTGTGTTCCAGTGCAGTTCAGCAGAGGTACAGGAATGATGTACCAAGGAGCATCTTCATGCTTACCTCAGTAAGAGCCTTTACCTTGTGGCTCCTAGTCTTACAGTCAGTTTTGCAACTCCAGTTATTACATTGCAAATAATAATCTTTAAGGTGTTTTCCTTTTGTGTTTGTTCTGAAATGCCCATGGTGCAACTGCCGTGGATTTTCTAGAGGCTGGTTTTGCTTAAATCAGATATTTGAAATATTCCTGCTTTGTCCATTCCAATGAATTATTGAACAAGAATTTCAAAAGCCAGTACATCCCTCGTCATCTTGAAATTAAAATAAATAAACTGCTCAGCTCAGATCCAGCAAGATTAATTGACTTCAGCTGAGTGCTGGCCATGTGGTTTTCTGCAAGGAGGAGTTACCAGGAGTCATTAGCTGTGACAGCAAAGGGTCCAGCTACACCAGCAGTGAATGAATGCCATGTTCATCCTCCCCATTTTGTATCCAGGCTTATCTAAAATACCACAGCTCCTCTTAATTATTGTTTGCAAAGTGCCTGTGTTTGTTTGTTTTTGTTAAAGAAAAAGCAGTCTGATTTTTACAGATATTTGTTCCCAGCTGTTAGTGGAAGTTGAAGACCCTGGATTGTTTGACATCTCTGATATTCCCACTTTTAAAGAGTGGTTGACATTTCTGATGTGAGAAATTCCCTTGTGGTTCTGTATGACAACAGTCTGCAAAATATGGTTTAAAACCTCCAATACGTGGGAAAAACATTTTTCATTTAGAGCGGCATAAAAAATGGCAAATTAAAAAACTGTTCTGTGTTCTCTGAAAGCCATCCTGTCATGTAATGCTATTAATGCATCTCATGTGAATTTAATCTGTGACCACATCAAAAGCTCGAGTGTTTGAATTAGAAGAACTCATGGACTGATGATCTGAGGAACTCAGCAAGCAAAAGAAGTATTCCTTCTTTTTAACACCTTTATACTGACAAGCACTGAGTATTCTTAGTTCAAAAACACCTCATTGGGCAGAGAGGTACTTGGCACCTTCCAAAAACAAAATAAAAAGCCCTGCTTCCAAATTTTATCCTCCATCAATATTCAAGTCCATATGTTTCGGTGCAAGGTGACAGTGCCTCTGAAAAATGCATGATTTCAGCTGCTCTGAGGAGGGAAAGATTGCAGCCTCCCATTAAGCCAGCATTGATTGCATGGAAATTTCCTGCTGAGTGGTTATTTTCTTCAACTGTGAACTAATGATTCGTTTTCAGGTTGATTATTTAGCTCATATCTCAATGGCTGTTTTTCTCAGGCATCTTGGCTCACAGCTTTGTGAACTGGAAAAGCTGATAGATAAAATGATGATTGCAGAGTTTTCGACTTATGCTCGCAATGATTTAAATAGACCCCTAGACGATGATTGCCAAATTCTAGAAGAGGTATGTCTGTTATTGAAATAAACTGTCTCATGAATATGTTTGCATCTTTAACATACTTAATTAGCACCAACTAATTCACTCAGGTCCCTAGTAGCAACACTATAATTTTGGACTATTTATCTTATCATCCACACCTCTCCCCGCCCCTTTATTTTTGTGCTTGATAAGATTAAATAATTCTAATTAAACTCAGAACTGCAATCCAGGCCCACTTTATTTTTTCAAAATAATCAGTTCTCTTTTCTCTGATTAAATGTATACTGACTTTGCTTCATGAACCCAAGCATGTAAATGGAAAAGAACATGGATTGTCATTGACTTGGTTATAAAATTTCAGTTTTGCAACGAAAGCTGATATTTGCATGTTGTTTTCATTCTGTCTCCCCATGCTTTTATGGGTGCTTATACCAAGCATATGGTTGCCCTGAATGCATGCTTCATTCACAGTATATATATATAGATATATATTCCTCATTCCTCTGAAGATCATAAACATATGAAGATTAGGCTATTGTGGTTGCTTTCTAGTGTAGAAAAGCTTTTTCTGGATTTTGCTCTTCTTTTTACTGAAGAGCAGTTAGCTCTTCAGTAATTGCTAGAGCCTATGAACTGTTCAGCCTTGTTTAATCCATTTCATGAGATGTAGTGGTTGGCAGTAGCACTGCAATATTCCTGTTTCTGCCCTGTGGTTCCTTGCCTTCTGTGCTGCAGTGTGCCAGCCTCTCACTTGGGCTGTGCTTAGTGTCAGTCTTGCTCAGGGTCAGGAAACTCACTCATGGTTAGAAGTATCCACAGGTTTAAGCACTTGTGAATGAGCCCAGTTGAGGAACTGGCAGGAAAGGGGGTGGGAAAAAGAGACTCAGCTGGTATTGCCACAGGGAACTTTTTTTTCGTATAGGCAAAGCTTGGCATCAGTCCAGAGGAATTGGATTGACCTAAATGCTGTTCATCGTGTGCTTGATATATGAACTTTGTTACTGCTGTGCAAATTCTTAAAATTGTTTCTTGTCTTCACCTTGATATTTTTCATGTGTGATTTTTGGGGTTTTTTTAAATCTTCCTTTTTCTTGATAGGAGAGACTTGTATCTCTAGTATTTGGACTTCTAAAACAAAGGAAGCTAAATTTTTATGAAATATATGGAGATGAAATGATTAATACTGCAAAGAATATAATTAAACAGGTAAGACAAACATTTCTAATGTATCTGACAAGCTTTCCTCTACCCCTTGCAAATAATTTTTTTAGTCGTTAACAACAGCTCTGGTGAAGTTTTTTGGCGGCTGATGGTCTCACTTAGAGCAGCTGAGCTCGCAGACACCTAAGGGCTCCCTTCTCTTTACAGTGAAGATCTTTTGGAAGGTGTAGGTAACATAAGCTCCCTGCTTTCTCTGTAAAGTTGTTCTGAACTTTCCTTTCTCTTAACACATGGCTCTCCCAAATAGTAGAGTTGTGTCATAACACTACATTTCATTAAAAGCCCACAGCAAAACAAACACTCCAAAACCACACTAAAAACCTCTCCCCCGCAACGCTCTGTAAAACAAAACCCTTGAGTTCTTGGTATGAATACATAAAAGAGGATCAAAGAACCTGCCAGTTTAAACAAATGAATTCCCAGCACATGGTACAGAAGATATTTCTTGCCTTCATGTTAGCACAGACCTAGCATAGGCACATGATAAAAGGTTGGAAAATATCCTTGCCTTTTTCTGAGAGAGCAAGGTGAAGTAATGGAGAAGGTAGAAGTGCTTACCTTTAAAAAAAACTTAAATTAAGCCCCAGATCCTTTTCTGTGCTGGTGTGGTGGTTTGCCGTTTAGGGCAGTGTATCTTTCAAGCCAAAAAGCTTTATCGATAAAACCAGCTAAAACCAATAATTGAACTTAGTTCACGTTACTTCTTTGGGGGAAAATAAATTGGCTAATTTGGATAGTGCCATGATGGGTTTTGTTTGCAAACAGATCTTAGGCTGAACTTAGAGTGTGTGTTTGGTACTTTCAGTTTTACTCATCTTGTTTGTTTGCCTGCATATGTGAGAATACTGTGTAAGAATGTTTTCTTTCCCTAGAAATAGGTGATAATTAAGAGTTATGCTCTGATGTGCTATGAACTCCCTCTGGTTTGTATCTCAAAGGCTTGGGAGATAGGTGCTGGGTTGGGCATCTCCTGTCCTCCCAGGATAGTCTGCAGTTCACAGCTGCATTGTGAATGGGGTTGGGAACCTATTTTTTAAAGTTTGGATTTTGTTTATTAATTCTGTTGTTTGAAGGTTTTTGTTTTAAGCCAGACTTGGCTGCTCCAGTCCCTTTCACTTTGCAGCTACGTGGTTCTGCTGGTCTGGTTGTGCAGGGTGGGGATAGGCCCATATTGCTAGTAAATGAAAAAAAAAAAAAAAAGAATGAATGAATAACACCAGAATAAAGCTGTTTATCTGCCTAGCAGGCTGCACTGGCTTTTCACTTGCCTGTATCAGCAGTCACAAGGAGAATTTTATTTCCCCATTAAATTCTTTTTTGGTCGTATAATAGACAGGTAACACTCTCTAATTTTCTGCTCAGTCTCAAAATGCTTTTCCCATTCTGCTGGGAAAATTTAAGTTGGATTTTTCAGGTTTCCCCTCTGCTTAATGGTAGACAATGTTTAATCAAATGCCAGTGTAAGTTTCTGTTGGTTAAGGAAGATAGGCAGGATTTGAGTATTTCTGTGTGGTGTGTGCAATTCTTTTGTATGGTGGCCCGTTGTCTCAACTCTTAGGGGTACTTTTCCTTAATAAAGGAAACTGTTTTCTTGCCACACCTCAAATGTGCTTCCTCTTCAAATGCATTGCTGGGCTGTTTTGGTCAGTGATTTTTAGCAGCTTTTTGTTGCCAGGCCAGATGTAAGAGCAGAGGTTTGTAAGCACTGAGCACACTGCATAGTTCAAGAGCAAGGTTCTGTTCTACTTCAGAAGCTTCTGTACTGACCACCATTATTCAAAACTCATGTAGCTTGAGATGGCAGCCTTCAGTCACCACTGGGATTGTACAAACTTGCTTAAAGGCAGGATGAGTTCGCACTCTGCTCTTCATTTGTTCAGTTTATTGACTGACATTTGGGAGAAAAGCCCTTTTTCGGTCTGAGTGGAATTGATTTGTACCTTGGTCTTACAAGTAATGGGAAAAGAGATGAGTGAAATGGCTGTAAAACACTAGATGTGTTTGGAATGAAAATTGATTGTACTGGAGACCTGAAGAAATACTTTTGCCTGCTAAAGAAGCCTTCTGAAGAAGCTGGCCAGTGTTGTATGCACCAGTTGCTTTGGGGGGTTTCTTTTGGAGTTTTTTTGTTTGTTTTTAGAGAAACAAGTTGTTAAGTGATACAAGTATGTCTTTCTTCTCTTATTTTACTTTTCCTTATTTAACTTGAGGGTTAATGTGTTTGTTATGAAACTCAGCAGTGGTTAGAAAGAAGCTAAGATCTTCTTTTGTTTTGTTTTTTTCCCCCCTTAAAATTTGACAGTGTGTGGTTAATACAGTATCGCAGATAGAAGAAATAGATACAGAAGTGGTTGTTAAGTAAGTATGCAGCCAAATTTTTTTTTTTTTGGTGGTGGGTGGGGATAGTATGTTTTTTAGCATAGATAAATTTACTGTTCTAATTTTTGCTTCAATTTCTCTATAATTAAGGATTGTGCTTCTCTTGCATCTTAAGACTCTGCTTTTGTCTCCCCACTGGGTGGATATTGTGTTTTACTTCTCATTCATTTTCTAATGTTACTTTAAATTTACCTTTCAAATAAATACTAAAATTCTGTGAATCTCACTGCATGAAGCATGTATCTCTTGAATATGTATCCACTTGAAGGCATTCCCTGTTGCCATAATCTGGGACTTTGTATTAAAACAAGTCGTTAGTTTAAGTTCCTCCCCCATAATCAAGAACAGGAGCTATCCAGAGAGGAGACTAGACAACTTCAACCCTAGAAAGGGTCCATCAGGAGCCTCACCAAGCCCAGCAAAGGCAAATGCCAGAGCAGAGATGGAGATGGAGCCAGGCTCCTCTCAGAGTTTGCACAGAGGACAATGGGCAGACTGTGGAAGATGAGGAATGCCAGTTGAATCTTAGGGAGAATCTGTTCCCTGTAAGGCTGGTCAAACACTGGAACACAAGCCCGGAGAAGCTGTGAAATCTGTGTTCTGGGACATGGTGTCAGGGTTTGACTGTGCAGGGCCCAGAGCAACCCAGTGTAGCTGGACCTGCCTTGAGCAGGGCTTGGCCAAGGCAGCTGCGGAGGCCCCGGCTCCAGGGGCCCCTGCCAGCTTCTGTTTTTTCTGTGGCTTTGTGATTCACTTGACTCAGCAAAGTGTTACCCCAAGATAATAAAAATAGTCCAGCTGATAAAGCAAAGTGAGTTGCAGAACCTGCATGGGATTCATACCCAGATTGGGAAACGACTGGGCACAGGGTCATTTTTAAACATTGGATATTTGGTCACCATTTTCCCGTGTTTACTGTTCTGCTCTTGGGTCCTAACTGTATTACAGGGTTTAACTTTTGTTCTGTCAATGACTTTTCTGCTCTTTTGCCACAAACAGCTGACTTGTACTTTAACAGCAGAAGTGGTCTCATTGCAATGCCTTGCAGATTAAGCCTTTAATAACACAGCTTTTTAACACTTGAAAAGTATTTTCGTGTAGGTTTTTTTGTAAATTTTTTTTCCTCCCATGTGATCTGTGAAAATGTTATTAACCCCCTCCCTTGTTGGTAACACATACTTATCCCAGGGAAGAGAATATTATGCCCAGGAAAGAACTAAAGGGTAAATGTGAAGCTTTCATTTTCTTATAGTATGATTTAATTCTATATCCCTCCTTCCCCACTCCACTTACAGTGGAGTTACTTACAGTGTTGATCATGACTGTTGTTTAGGTGGTGTCTGTTGTTTGCCTGGTAAAAGTCTACACAATTTTCCTTATATTTGCAATTCCATTTAAAGCATGGGTTTTTTTCCTTTATGTGCCAGTAGGCATCGTGGCCAGAAAACAGTTGCTGTTTGCTGAATACTGCTCTTTTTTTAGGCTTGCAGACCAGATGAGGATGATGAATTTTCCTCAGTGGTTTGATTTACTGAAGAATATTTTTTCTAAATTCACCATCTTCCTCAAGAGAATAAAGGTAAGACATTAATTTACAAAGAGCTTCACATCGTTTAGGCATGAAAGGGAATGAAGTTGCTTTTCCATTTGAAGTCATAAGATGTTGGTTTTGCTTGTAGAGTTCAAACTTCTGATTGAAAGGAGGAGATGTGAATATTGGCATCCAGGGCAAAAATGATTAGTGCTAACAAAGAGAGCAGTGGCAAAGAGATAATACCTCTTATTGCTCGATTACTTCTATTCTAAGCTGCTAGGGATTAGAACAGTGCTTTTGTGTGTGTTAGATTGCTCCAAATGAGGTTTCTTTCACCTGTCTCAGAAACATCAGATATTGGTTGCCATCAGGCAGATGAGTCTGTCTCCAAATACTAATTACACAACAGAAAATAAAGCCAGGATTTAGTTTAATTTTGTGGGCAAAAGAAAATCTCTTTCTAGCACAAGCTTGTGGCACTGGGTTTTGGGGTGTTTTTTGTAATAAAAGTTATATTTCATTCTAGGCAACATTAAATACTATCCGTAGCGTGGTTTTCTTGGTTCTAGACAAGAACCAAAAAACCAGAGACCTGGAGGACACATTGCAGAAGAACTCTGTTAAGGAGAGCACGGTGGACACCGAAGTGGCCTACCTGACCCACGAGGGGATGTTCATCAGCGATGCCTTCGGTGACGGGGAGCTCCCGGCCGGAGCAGCCGACGCGGCCTCCCAAAGGAACACCTCCCCCAACAGCGAGCCCTGCAGCAGCGACTCCGTCTCGGAGCCTGAGTGCACCACCGACTCCTCATCCAGCAAGGAGCACACGTCCTCTTCTGTTACTCCAGGAGGAGTAGAGATGATGTGAGTGAACACCCTGCCTGTCTCCATCTGGCAGTGGGGCTGGAACGAGGGGTGAGGTGCAGGCGGTTGTTTCTGGTCACAAAGTACAAAAATGACTTGGGAAGAATGTGCTTTTTAGGTAGGTGAAGTGTAGTGGCTCTCCCCCTAGAGACTGCCGTCAGAGTGTGCTGTTCCCAGCTGTTGTTTCATTTATTTGCCTTGTTTTCACCTCTGTGTGTAATGGTACAGGGACTGATTTATGTCACTTCTTCCAGAAAAGAGCCCCTTCTCCATTAGTTTTTGTGGAAAGGCCACTTGTGTGGAGAGCAGGAGAGATGTGAGTCCCTGAAAGACAGATTGTTTGTCATGCCCTTAGCAGGCAGAAGCATTTCTGTTCCCTGTCCATGTTCCCTATGGTTATTTTTCCTGGGTTTTTTTTTGTTTGTTTGTTTGTTTGTTTGTGAAGCTGGCTTCATGGAATACACCTTGATAAGTTGTAGAGAAAAATCTCCTGTTTGTCATCAACCATTTGACTTGCATAAATAAATAAATCATCTCAGTGCTTTGGTTACATAGGCAGTGCTGCCCTGAGGTGCTCCAGTCTCAGAGTTCCAGCCTTCTGGCATCCTTTTATGCACCCCTTACTTGTAGCTGCAAGTCAGAGCTATCTTTTGAAAAGAGCCAGGTATAATGTGTGTGGCACTTGGGCATGAACCACTTCAAAAGCCAGCAATTTGGAGGCAGAGTTATATGAAGCAAAACTGAAATACCACTTGTTACCTTGCTGAAAGATGGAAGGCAGCAAGTGGCCTTCTCTTGCTGCTTGGTCCTTGAGTATCTATACTTATGTGTTGAAGCAGCTGTTAGTTTTGATAGGGACCTTCCCCCCAAATCACAATGCTGGCTGAAGGAGATAGATTTAAAATAAATGTGCTGTGCATAAAACACAGGCCTTTGTATGTCTGAACATCTTGTTACGTGCTGGAGGAGAAATGAAACGTGGAGTCCAGGGTTACGTGGAGGAGCAGGGAAAGGGAAGGGGATTGGATCCAAACTAGTCTGGAGCACTTGGCCAAGGTTGGTAAAAATACACCATCCAGCCAGAGCTTCTGAGGAGCGAAGTCGTTTCTGAGGCTGGTTGCATAACTTCATTCTAAAATGAACTTACTTCATCACTCTTGTGGTTTTGTTTGCACCTTTGCTCTGTGTTTGGAGCAGGCTAATAAAAACACACAGAACAATGTTAGCCCAGTTGCTGCTCCGTAGTGTCCCGAGTTCTCTCCTCTCGTGCTGTCAGTCCCTTGGGCTGCCCAGAAGATTGTGATCTTCACTAATGGCACGAACCATGAACAGCAGAGCTGTGCTAAGTGCTGCTCTCAGAACAGTAGTCAAGTCATACAAGGTTTTCTAGAAAGCACCAACTTAAGAGCCTGAAGTCTAAAGAGGTAATAGAATGACAGCCTGTAGATTAAGGCTGGGGGCAGTGCAGAGTATCTATTTTAGGCCTTACACTTGCATCAGAGGAAAAATGGCGTGTTTTATCTGTCATATGCTTGTGATGCTGAAGTGTTACAGGAGCTGGGTAAATTTTGGCTCAGTAAATGTTAATTATATTTATTGTATCAGTAATGGCTGTATCTTGTTTACTCTTAGACCATTAATAGCAATTAGAATGTGGATTCAAAAAAAAAGGAAGGGATGTGCAGTTAAATGCATTTCCATGCTACAGGGGCTGACAGGACGTTGACAGCAGCTTAGAAGTTCCCATCTGTATAAAGTGACTTTGGTGATTACTGTCTGCATTTGACAGTTGCTGCAAGGCTCTGTCCTCCTGTGTGCAAAAATACTGTTTTCTCTATAAACTGATGCTCAACCAACTGGTTCTGTCGTTTGTAGGATCAGCGACGACATGAAACTGACTGACCTGGAGCTGGTCAGGCTGGCAAACAATATCCAAGAGTTACTTTATAACGCCTCTGATATCTGCCATGATCGTTCAGTCAAGTTCCTCATGGCAAGAGCAAAGGTGAGGAGCTGGGGTCAGACTGCTGGTGGTGCCTCATGCTTGGTGAGCGTTTGCTTCCAGGTTACTGCTTTAACGAGGGTTCTGAAGCAGCATCCGCGAAGGGAGTACGGGAGCTGTTCCTGCTGCCACAGGCTCTGCGTGGTAATGCTCAGAAGACACCAGTGTTAACGTACATCATTGTGAGGCAGAGTTGGTTTGTGCTACCTATTTCTCTTTTTAATATTCTGACTTGCTGTCTTTGATGCTTCATGCAGAGAATGCATGTCTGTGACAAGGTATCTGCTTGCACTGCAATCTACCCTGTCACATGTAGGGTTAAATAATGTGCCTCTTCAAACTGTAGTAGCCCTCGGACATGCTGACTAGTTATTTCTTTATGTCTCTGAATTTTTGTGGTGTTATGTCTCCTTACAATGGTTTTCTTTGCATGCAGGATGGCTTCCTAGAGAAGCTGAATTCCAACGAGTTTGTCACTCTTTCTCGCTTGATGGAAGGCTTTATCTTGGATACTGAGCAGATCTGTGGCAGGAAAAGCATGTCCTTGAGAGGAGCCCTTCAGAGTCAAGCCAATAGATTTGTGAATAGGTTTCATGAGGAGAGGAAGACAAAACTAAGGTACCTCTGGGCAGACAATCTTTGTGTTCTTCCATGAATAATGTTATGTATTGTACGCCAGCCAAACACAGTCTTTTGTTGCCTAGAGCATTAGTAAGCTTGTACTTAAAAGCAGGGGGTGGAAGAAAAAACTGTATTAAACCCCAATTATGGTTTGGACTTCTACTGTTTTCATAACCTGATTTCTTCAAACTGGATTGTTTTACAGTTACCTAAATAAGGACAGCAATGGCTACAGAAAGTACACAAGACTAACACTGAGGGGCAGGATTGCTCTGTTTCAGGGCTTTAAGAATAATTCACTTTCAGCTGTTTTCTGAAAAAAAAACCCAAACCGCTTGGAGGAACAGCCTTGCCAGTAACATCCATCGAGTCTGTTTGCTCTCATCCATCAAAAGCTGTTAAAATTCCAGTATTTATACATTACTTCACTGGCAGTGATCTCATAAAGACCTTTATTTCCTCATGTAGTGTTTGGTCCCCTATGACAGATTGAATGAACAATTTGTGAGATTTCTAGACCAGCACAATGTTCTGTTTTGCTGCTGACAATTGTTGGGCACCTCCTTCTGATGAAGATGACCGACATAACATTTTGGGCCAGTGGCTTTTTAAAAAATGTTCTACAGCATTACAGACAGGAGAACTGTCAAGACAAGGTATTTCTTTCTCAGCCTCCTCTCTTTTGTGTTTATAACCAGCCTGCTTTTGGACAACGAGCGCTGGAAGCAAGCTGAAGTTCCTGCTGAGTTCCAGGACCTCGTTGATTCGGTGTCAGATGGCAGAATTTCTCTCCCTGAAAAAAAACCAACAGGTGTGTGTCTTGCCATCCTGCTGTGAAATGAATTTATTATCTGGAAATTCTGCTGTTGAATGTTGGTGGACATATTCTGATGACACTCTGGATCTGTGTTTGCTCATTGTCCTATGGGGGGATGAGAAGAAAGTTGATAGCTGTTTTCTTTTTTTTTTTTTTTCCTGTTGCTGGTGTTGAAATGCCTTGTGCTGAAAGATTATGTTTATTTTCTGAAAACGCCTAGAAGTGTTAGCATAGGGAGGGAGCTGCCTTTTTATACAAATACTTCCAGTGTAGAGGCTTGCAGGCTCTGCACAAATTCAGTCTTTTCCCACAAGGTACTGCTGAGGAATTGCAAGGGACTGAGGAGCACATGCATGTGCTCATCCGTCCTTGTGTGAAACAAAGCCTGCTCCTTCCCACTACTTCATCTGCCAGTTTAAATGAAAGGCAGCATGCCATGTGGCTGCTCATGGAAGGGAAAACTCATGTTCATTCAATTATTTACCTTGCCACAGAAACCTCGTTTGACCTCAGAGAAGTCACTTTTTCCTCCTCCTGCCCCACTTCCCCGTGTGCACAGTGGGAATGCTTAATGTGTCCTTACCTTGTGGGGATACTCGTCCAGTATTGCAGAGCTGGGGGTGGGGGTGTGAATATCCAGAAGAGGAAGAAAATGTGCAGACAGGGGGAGAAAATGGCAAGAGATTAGAAGGAAGAAAATACAGTGATGTCATGGTGGAAAAACCCTGACCTCCCAAAAGGAACATAGAAGATACAGAGATTGTATTAAAGCAATAATCAACTCCAGTTATGGAACATGACACCAAAATATGTTCGTCATCCGTTGCGTGTAAAATAACCTCCTGCAGCCTCCTTCAGGCAGATAATTTAGCATGAAAAACTGCATCAGTAAGAGCTTCTGTTACGAATCCTGAGGAAAAAGTGATTTGTAGCTAAAATATTAATATACACAGCAAATCACTTGAGAATATATAGTAGAAAACCTAGTGGTTTTTTCTGCCTTCTATTTGCAACCTGTTTTATTTGGAATTCTTAAGTCTGTAATGACTGTGGGACTATGGGATTTTTTTGATCTAAAATCATAGCAGATAATGAAGTAACTTTATGGGTCATAAAAATTATGATGGATGATCAACTATCTAATAAATACTATAAAAGAGAGAAGTGCTACAAAGACTGATTGTGGGTTTTCTCAAACCTTAGCAAGTGAACACTGCATTTTTATAAACAGCATTTTTTGTACTTGTTTTTAGTTGAACTCACTTCGTTTCCTGTCTTGCTAAAATTTCTAGCTACTGAAGAAAGAAAGCCAGCTGAATTCCTTATTGTTGAAGGACAAAAATATGCAACAGTTGGGTAAGATGCACTCTTTTCTCTTAGCAGTGGGTTAGTTGGCAAGAACCTTTGAGTAGAACTGTGATGAATGCTAACAGCTGTAGCAATCTTATTTAAATTAAAAATCCCTCTCCTTTCACAGCCTAGTTTCTCTTTGGTTCCCAACAGTTAAAAACACCGCAAGCTCTTTGCTGCATTAAAATGCTATTTTTTTCTCTGAATGGCTAGGCTGAAGCTTATTATTTTATTTGAATGTTCTTTTCCAATTATTTCATGAAAACACACACCTGAAAATACAGGTTTGTCTTCTGAGCCCACTGTTATTTGTTGCAATCTCGGTTATCTTTGGCAAAAATTGCAGACTCTTAGAATAGTTTGGGGTGAAAGAGACTTTTAAAGGTCATCTTGCCCACCCTCCCTGCAGTGAGCAGGGATAGCTTGCACTGGACCAGGTTGCTCAGAGCCCTGTCCAACTCGACCTTGAATGTTTCCAGGGCTGGGGCATCCACCACCTCTCTGGGCAACCTGTACCAGTGTTCCACCATTCTCTTTGTAAAAAAATTCTTCAGTATGTGTAGTGTGAGTCTACCCTCCTTTACTTTAAAACTGTTGCACCTTGTCCTGTCACCAGCAAACTGAACATTTGCCCCTATCTTCCCTATAAGCCCCTTTAAGTACTGAAAGGCTGTAGTAAGGTCTCCCCAGAGCCCTCTTCTCTCCAGGCTGGACAGCACCAAAATGCCTGAGTCCACTGCTGAATGGTTGCTTATCTTACTCAGAGTAAGATATGGGCCATCTCAGAAGCTGCATATGCTATTTCTTGGTGTCCTGGCTGCTTTGAATTGGAAAGTGGTTTCTTAAAGCTGGTTATAGCAGAGACATTTTTAAATGTATGATACTCACTTATTTCTTTCATGTAAAAGCATGCTGTGTTCCCAGAGACTGTGAGGCTTAAGCATTAATTATGCATGAGAGTGTTTTTGGAGAGGGAGTAAAGCCTGGAAGATCTCACTCCCCAGAGTTCGAACATCAATTTGCACCAAACTTAAAAGGTGTGATGTACAGAATGTCTTGGACCAGCTGTCATTTTATGAGCTGCTTCATGATGATGTGTCATTGTTCAATTGGAAACAGAATCTGATGGCTGAGAGCTTCTGTGCCAGGCAGATGATGTCACTGCTGAAGAGCATTTCAGGTCGAGTAGGAGCATTGCTCTAAAGGATAAAATTTGTTTAACATGTGATGTGTTTGATAATATATCTCTGCTCACTTGAAACTTGTTATATTTAGCTCTGTGAAGCAATAGTGAGCTTCACAGTGCAAATATTTGTTTCATTTCTACACAGTTCTTTCTACATCCAGTTTCATTGTATCTAATCAAATAAAATGCATTCATCACAAATGCCTGGTGTTCACAGAACATTCTCCAGGTGTTTATTTTCAGCTGACTTGTCATCATCTTTCTGCACTCTCCTGCCTAAAGGAAGAAAGAGATTTAACTTTTTGAAATGCTAAAATATCTACTCTGAACATTTTCTCTTGCGTCAATATTCCTGCCTTCCGTGTATTTGAATTCAAAGGAGCATGCTTGCTCTACGGGGAACCTTCTTAATTCCATCCAGTAGCTCCCAAATTCTCCAGTGCCTGCTGACTTCAGGAGAAATTACAGGTGTTGAGCATCTTTGAATATTTGGTGCCGTTTCTTCACAGCTGCCTTCTCTGTTTGTGACTAGTTTGCATATATTACATATTTTTCAGAGAATTTCTCTTGTATAAAGTACTTCTTCCACACACCACCCTGTGGAATGGGTACTGGTTGTAACTATCTCCATGTAAATCTCCTTTTATGTTTCACTTCTGCTCCACATCAGTTAGTGGGTTTATTCAATGCTATAATCTCTAGCATTGGGTAGTTTTCTATCAGCATGACTAGCCTGTGTTTGATTTTTCAGCATCTTTTGTGCACTGAGATGACATATTTGGCTGTTTCCTCTCTTTCAGGACAGTATTGCTGCTAATAAGAATAATCCTGGAGTACTGCCAGTGTGTGGATAACATTCCTTCCATCACCACTGACATGCTGACCCGCCTGTCTGATTTACTGAAGGTATGGCTCCAGATGTGCCCCCTGTGCCAGTCAGGGGCAGGCAGGGTGCAGAGAACATGTCTTACTCTCCATAATGCTCATGTGGTTTTCTGGTTTCATATAAATTATCTAGAATCACTGTGTTTGCTGCTGTGCCATAAGGAAACCTTTCAAGCCAAAGGCATTAAAGATGCAATTCGTTGTGGGAATCAACTCCTGTCTTTCCTCCTGTTCACCTGGAATGTTGGAAATCCCATCTAGTAGTATTTGACGTAGGTGCCTGTCCTTCAGGCTGGCTGTAGGATTAATGGCGCTGAAGGAAAAGCAATTTAATCCCAGATGCCAGAGATATATCTATACTGAGGAAGGAAACAAGTCCCTTGGTTTTTACAAATCAGTAGAGATATAGTCAGCAGAAGCATGAAAAATAGTGTGGGATGAAGGTTCTGCTGCAAAATGTAAAGATGATGAAACACCAGGACCTCTTTGTCATTTATTTCTCACGAGAGAACAGGAAAACTGGTAAAGCCCAGACACTGCATGGTATTATAAGTAAACAATAATAAAAGGAGCACATTAATGCACCTTAAAACTGTCTCATATACACACACACTCACACACACGCACACACATACATATATGTATCTATATAGGCTCCAAAGCCTAGCAGTTAATTTATGTCAAGGTTTTCACTTGTATCTTTGCCCACAAAGGTCGTATCAGGTATTTGATTTCTGAACATGAGCGTAATAAATGAAAGATAAACAGATTCCATCTCCAAAAGGATATTTTACATAAGGTGGGGGACAGGGGAGGGGAAAAAAATCCTAGGAGATGGACCTTTAAATATTTGTCCTGTTGGTAGTTCTTATTTGAATAACCAGATGCAGGAACACTGCTCCCTGCAGCTTTCATTCAGATTCATCCACAAATCTTCCCTTTTAAAAGCACTGTCCAAGGCAAATCAGTCTGTCTGGGCCTGCCCCTATTCAAGTCTCCTTCTCCAGCTGCTGCTTCCCTCAGGAACTGCAGCACCTTTTCACAGGTAGAATAGCAGTGGATGCGTCCAACTTGGCCAGATTTGCATATGTGTGTTACTTCCCTCTCCTTACCTTATCTCATTCTAGCTCTGTCATTTTTGGTTTATTTCTTGGTATTCAAACATCTTGTGCAGTTTAATTGTTGTGTTTCCTATCTGTCAGCAAGGTGCCATCAATTGGAGAGATGTCAAGAACAGCTAGAAAGAACAAAAGCTCATTTATTACACTTTGAACAAAATAGAGCCACTCCAGGTGTCCTGGCAGGTTGCTGCACTTTTTGTTTGACACCTGTCAGAGCCAGCAAACTTTGAGGGTAGCAAGAGCTAGACTTGGTTGTGATGGAAAATGGGAAGCATTCCCAGGTAGTGAAATTCCAGGCAGTTCTGAGCTGCAGCCTGAGTGAAATGATATCTGTGTATGGGAGAAATCATGGAATCATTTAGATTGGAAAAGACCTGTAAGATCAATCGAGTCAGTTGTTTACTCAACACTGCCAAGGCCACCACTAAACCACGTCCCCAGGGCCACATCTACACGGCTTTTAAATACCTCCAGGGATGGTAACTCCACCGCTCTCCTGAGCAGCCTGCTCCAACATTTGACAACCCTTTCGGTGAAGAGATTATCCCTAATAACCAAACTCAACCTCCCTTGGTGCAAATTGAGGGCATTTCCTCTTGTCCCATTACTTGTGGGAGAAGAGACCGACCCCTACGTGGCTACACCCTCCTGTCAGCGAGCTGTAGAGAGCAAGAAGGTCCCCCAAGCCTCCTTTTCTCCAGGCTGAGTGCCCCTGGCTCCCTCAGCTGCTCCTCATCAGACTTGTGCTCCAGACCCTTCTCTGGGCACACTCCAGCACCTCAGTGTTGTGAGGAGCCCAGACTGAGCTCACGTGGCTGTAGTTACTGGGGTTATTCGGGTGGTACAGACAAGAGAAGGCTCTTGGCCTTCCTGCTGGGTGCAGAAGTGCTTTCCTCCCAGCAGGCACAAGGAGGAGGTGTTGCTCTGTTCCAGGCATTCTGCTCCCTCACTGCTCTGTCTGCACCAGGCCGTCTGGGCACAGTCATTCCCACAAAAGGCAGGGGACAGTACGTGTGTCCAGCACCCTTTACAGACCAAGTTTTTGATGGTCTGCCTCACAGTTAACACTAACCTGAGCTGAATACCTGAGGAGCTTAGGCTGTGTGAGATACAGCTGCCTCCAGCTCAGTGATTCTACTTTAAAATCCACGCACAGGTGTAAGAAAAGGTCTTGCTTTTCTGGAGAACATGAAGTGAATGTGAGGCAGTTTCAGCCCCTGACCTCTGTCTGAGAGCAGTGTAGGTTATGCCTCTCTCAGGTCAGGGGCCACACATAGCTCTGGTTCAGTTGTGGTGCAAGGTCTGGGTTGCTTCTCTGGCCCTGGATGTAACATTCTGACAACCCAGAGTTGCGGGGGTGGTTGACAGTGGCTCTGTGGGCCTGCATTTTGTGACTGACACCAGGCAACAGCCAGAAAAATTATTTCCCCTTTTTACCCAAAGAAGGTTGAAATTTTGGGCTTGTTCTTGCATTATCATGAACAAGGACCTGTGAAGCAGTGTTATGCCCCTGCCCTCAGAAAGGTGGTCTTTGTGAGGGCAGTCCTCTGTGTTGCAGACAAAAGCTGCAGGGTGGCCTTGTCACCATTTCTTCCGAATCTTCGGGTGTATGAGAAAGGGTCAGCTCTCTCTAAGTTTTGCCTCCCAGTGTCAGCAGAGAGTTCTGTTCAAATATGAGCCCTGGGACTTCTGCTCTGCATTCAGTGCAGGAACTGGGGACAACAGCAGTGGCTTTTCTACTGCATCACCCAGGCCAGTCTGGAGTATCTGGTGTCTCAAGCTGGGTGAGGAAGCAGAATTCCAGTGTAGGACAGAACATGCTGATAGCAGCTGTTTTACTGTCCAGAGGTTTTTTGGCTTATGTGCTTTTAATGATAACTTCTTTTCTCCTGGAAGTAAGTTAGGAAAGTCTAAGCATGAGTTGTCCACTATACCTGGAATTCTTACAGGATTGGCTTTTCATCTTCTGTACATAATTTCTTAAATCCAGTATTTCATAATGTTACAAACATAGAGTCAGTCACCTCAGCAGGAGAGAGTTTCAGTGCTTTCAAATTTCCTTTAGCATCAGCAGTGGAGAAGGTCAAGAGCCTGAGCAGAAACTTGTTGTCTTGATGTTTTCCACTCTGATATTACGTGGCTACTCTGCTGAGGGAAACTAGTGAAACTCTGGAACTGGCCTTCATAATAACTTGTTTAACCTTGCAAAATTCTTTTGATGGTGTTTCTAAACTGTGGGTTTATGTAGTTGATAAAGAGTCAACATGCATTTTCACTGTCCTCCTTTTTCTCACAGTATTTCAACTCTAGAAGTTGCCAATTAGTGCTTGGAGCCGGTGCGTTACAAGTTGTTGGTTTGAAAACAATCACTACGAAAAACCTAGGTATGGATTTCTGTATTTGAAATGTCAAAGCTTGTTCCCCTGCCTGTTAAAAAACCCAAGTGCAGAAAAGCCCTAAATATCTACGATAAGCTTTGTTTGAGTTGTGGGGCTGTGCATGGACACAGAGGGTGATAAGACTTTGCCAGTTACCAGCCTGGAGTATAGTTTTGAACTTTCTCCTGAAATTAAGAGCCTTTGATTGATGGGTTTGAGCAGGTGTTTAAATTTACAGTTCCCATGTTTCGGGGTGAGAAACTGGTGAGATTACCAGTCTGCATTTCCCTTTGGGAAAGGGAGCAGCCTGATGAGAAAGGGTTGAGAGGCTGTGGGCCACATCTGGGTCGGGTTTTTGCTGCAGAATGTTTGGCCAGTGTGGTGACCACAGTGGCACCAGTGTGTGTCCTGCTGCTGGCTGGCAGCAGCAGACTCCTGTTGGAGTTGGGAGAAGCCTGGTTTTTTGGGATCTTGTTGGCCCTGCAGCAGGAGCAGGTTCAGGGCAGGTCAGTGCTGGCAGGGCAGGGTGTTTTGTACACCACTGCAGAAGAAACACTGCTGCCTTGAGAATGTGGTTGCTGAGGTTAAGCAGCTGATGAGTCAGGTCTTTTGAGATGTCTTCGATGTCTGCATGTGCTCAGGGCTCAAAATGTCGAGTAAACACTCAAAGCCTCTTGTAAGATCAGTCCCTTATCCCATCTTACCGAAGCTGGGTGTGAGTAGCCAGGTACCAGTCTGGCATCTTCTCAGGGTGGGGGTTCCCAGGGGAACAAACATGTACCTCTGTGCTTTTACAACAGACAAAAGCCCACCATGTTAAACCGTGTCAGATCCATTATTTATGTCAAAGGAGATACAGTCCATACAGAAATGACTCTTCCTGTGTAATAACTACGTTATTTCTCTTCCTGGATTCACAGCCCTTTCTTCGCGTTGCCTCCAGCTCATCGTACACTACATTCCCATCATCAGGGCTCATTTTGAAGCTCGGCTGCAGCCGAAGCAGTTCAGCATGCTCAGGCATTTTGACCACATCACCAAGGTAATTCTTCTGGCATTTCCTGAAAAGCAAACTTCTGCTTTTCAACTGTACTCTGAAGAACATGAGTGCCACTAGAAAATGAAACCTGCTTTCTTCCCTTACAGGATTATCACGACCACATAGCTGAAATTTCAGCAAAGCTCGTTGCCATAATGGATAGCTTATTTGACAAACTATTATCCAAGGTAATGATTTATGGAAATAATTATACACTCTCTCAATTGCGACTGGAGGTCTCATTGTGTGCAGTCTAGATGTTTCAAATGGAGTCTTAAACTTTCCTGACCAGGACTTGTTTGAACTTCTTTTAACTATATAAATGGAAAGCTCTGTGGTGTTCTCATGAATGTGTCTTGTGTTCACGTTTGCCACCTGGGTGTCAGTCACCTTCACTCCCAGAAAAATTAAATGTTTCGCTGGCTCCTTCAGCAGGAGCAGCAGTGCTGAGGCTGGCACAGATGCTCGGCTGTTCAGGAGCTAAAGTGCTCTCCTACCACTGACAGCTTGTGTCTGCAGCCAGGCTCAGCAGGTCCTGTTTCCTGCTCTTTGCAAGTGGGGAGGGCAGCATTTCCGGCAGCTGAGGAAACAGCAGAAAAGTGCTGAGGAGGAAGAGTTTTGGAGGGGAAGGACCAGCCCATCTGTTGGGCTGCAGGCCTGGGGACTGGAGGTCTGTGCTCAGCAGTTCCTGCTCTGGAGCAGCATTAGTAGCTGTCCCGTGAAGCATTCCTGGTGTGCTTTGGTGTTTGAACAGTGGTGCAGTGTGGTCCTGGGCTGGGTCTACTCTGACTCACCTCAGGGTGGAACACACAGAGACACCTCCTTGGTCCACAGATACATAGAGTACATAACCTTTTAAAGCTTGGTGCTGTGCTTTGGATCTTAGGGTTTTGGAGGAAAAAAGCTGTTTCATGCGAAAAATAAGTTATTTTTTTAGTGACAGATTTGACTGATTGGCCTGGGCCAACCTCTTCCTTCAAGGAGCTCACAAGAAGCACAGGAGCACCAGTTGGGGACATGCTGATGAGAGCTGCCGTGGGGCAGTTGCAACAGGCAGCATTTCTGTCTTCCTTTCTGTTTCTGTTACTTTATTGTGACTTTGTGTTGTGCTTTTTCATTTCATCTGTTTCTTTGGTCTGTCAAATGGTGCTGCCTAAACTTAAGGGGAAAAAAAGAAGCCAAAGCATTTGAATTGGGGTTTCCCACTCCTATTGTGTTTACCTTTTTAAAAAATGTGTTTATGATTTTCTCTAAAGACCAAAATGGTCTGCTGGCTTTGGGGGGTTTTGTCCCACATAAAAGTAGCTGTTTTGTGAAGTAGCATGGCTTTTTGGCCACTGTATCTCTTGAGAGTAAAAGACAAATGCAAGAATTTACATTATTAATACTAAACAAGTGTAGCCCACAGCAAAGCAGGAACACAGTTTATGCTCTTGATGGCAGTCAGTGAGAACACATCCCTTACTGTGCCTCCATCTTCACAGCCCCATTGCCCCTTTGGGAGCTGGCACAGGATGTAAACTGTGACTGTCCCTGTCCTTTAGAGCTCTTGAAGGCTGAGTGACAGTGCTTGGCCCTCATGAGTGCAGCCCACAGAGTCCAGGAGCAAAGGATGGTTCATTTGCTTCCATTCCTAGCACCTCCCATCATTTGGCTCATCTTGTTCTTAAAACAGTGAAATCTTGGCACTGAAGGCTGTGAAGAGCATAAACCCAGGACATTTGGAAACAGGCATGTCAGTACAACCATGTCAGTGTGTTCTTGGGTTCGGGTGTTTCTCTTGAGTCCAGCTGTTTCAGTGTCCTGGGGATGAAGTGGGCACCTGCTTTGAGGTGTGTAAATCCGCACAAGAGAGTTCCATAGCAGCGGGTGCCCGGCGCACTTCAAACCCAGAAATCCCTGCTGTGTAGGAGAGGAACAGTTGGTGCAGTGGGCAGGATGTTGACCTGGCACTGGGTGATATGAGCAAGTTACTTGTGCATTTCCAGGCTGTGCTTCCCCTGGGAGCTCCGTGGCATTGGGAGCTGTCCTCCCCCAGTGCCGCTGAGGCAAGGCAGTTCACAGCAGCATGGGCACTTCCCAACAGCGAGCTTTGGCAGGGAAATACAACAGGAATGGGGTTATGGAACACTGGAAATAGTAAACTTAACAAATGGGAAAGGCTCGTTTGTTACCATGGGTGGAAAAAACCCAGTGCACGTTCTGAACTTCTCTTGGCACTTTGTCTTGTGACTGTTTGGACAGAAGAGCAGTGAGGGTTTTTTCTGATCCCTCGTGGTATTAAAGCCGTTGACCTCAGCTGCAGATGAAAATGGCCAGGAGAGCTTGGAGTACTTGCTGGGGGTGTTGCTTTTCCCCGTGAGGGTGAAGAGTTGGGTGTGGCTGTAATCATGCAAGAGCCACTGCTGCTGCCTCCCAGTTCCCTCTGGCTTTACAACGTGCTGTGAAGTTGGAAACAATTTCTTGCTTAACTTCCTTGTCTTGAGGCACACTTGATCCTGCACACTGGGTGGTTGTTCCGTGGAACAGAAAGCATTATTTTTCTGCTACTTCTCCTGTCAGAATTAGGTCATTGGTTTGGATTCTCTGTAAAGATATTCTCAAAACTCCCCATTTCTTTTTTTCTCTTGTGCTCAGACAAGCTTTGTTCTCTTTGACAATTCAGGCCTGCATAAAAGCAGGCATGTCCTCCAGTCTGTTTGTAAATGATGTAGTTACAATGATCTGGTTCTTTCCTGAATTGTGCAAGGCTCCGTGGGGAAGTGTCACCCTCCCAAAGGTGACCTGCCAGTGTGTCACCCCGACCTGTGATGGCACAGCCTCTCACCTGGAACTGCAGAGCTGGCTTCACTCTTCCTGGGACAGGTTTTCAGTGTTTCTGAAATCCGATTCAGATCTTCCCTATCCAGAGTGGGGACGTAAGAATTCTGTTCCCTTTGTAGCAAATCTCTTGCCATCTGGTGTTTTCCAGTGCCTTGTTTCTTGGCTTTCGGGCACTGGGAGAAGGGATGGTTTTTTACTTTGCTTTCCACCATCTCTGCGATGTTTTTGTGGGCTTTTTGTATGGTGATGTGGTTGGGGTTTTTTTTATGGCCAATGATGAGATTTCAGGAGTTTCAATTTCTTTATGGTTTCCTTTCCTTGATTCTTAAGAAATGTGTATGATCCTAGACAAGCAGTTTTCTCTCAGGAAGTACTCAAGGGGCACATTTCTGACAGGCAGAAGTGCTTGTCTCTCACTGACTCGTACCAGTCTGAAGGAGAGGGCCAGCCTGCAGCCACAGGACCTGCATCTGCCATTCCTGGCTGGATGAGATCATGCCCAGCCACCCTTTTAATTTGTGGTGTGCTAAATGGATCTTGATTCCTGACGTTATTACAAAGCAGAGCTCCAGGTGGCTGTCGGGAGTTCTCCTACATAAACCATTCTAAAGTGGCGGAAAGGAGTTAACTGGTTGTGTGTTTATTTGCAGTATGAAGTGAAAGCCCCTGTTCCTTCAGCATGCTTCAGGAATATCTGCAAGCAAATGGCAAAGATGCATGAAGCTATATATGATCTCCTTCCTGAGGAGCAAACTCAGGTGAATGTTATTTTTGAGCTTCATCTCACAGCTCGCTTGCAAATGCACATGGACTTGGGAACAAGGGAGACTTTATCTGGAGAGAGGGGAATTCTTTTTTGAGTCCTGGTGAAACCTACACGTTAAATGGCTTGGCAGCAGTCACACAGACAGCTTGGGCTGAGCTGAAGGAAGTATTCCAGTGTGTAGGGAGAACGATGAGACATGCAAGAAGAATGGATTTCAGGAGTCTGAGCTGCCTTTTAATGTCTAGAGACAGCAATTCAGGAATTAATGCTGAAATGCTTTGCAAATGGCAACACTTGGGGCTTGAGTACAGCCCTCTGAGAGGATTATTCTGTAACACTGCTCAGAATCAGTGGCTTCCAAAAGTCCCTAAATGTATTATGCACCCAAACTGTACCAGATGTGCTTTTTGCTGCAGTCATTGCTACTGCAGAGTTGCAAATCTTAAGGACAGGAAGGACCAATCCAGTCACTGAATACAAGAAGTTGTCATTTCTCTTTCACATTAGATAAAATGGTCCCTTATAGCACAGGAAAGAGATTTATTATCTTCTAGGCTTAGTACAAGTTGCCGGATACTTCATACAAGAGAGGAGAAAAGTTCATGTTCCAAAGAATGTGTCCTCTAAGTGCCACACATAATGAGTAGGTGAGGGTGTCCCGTGTGTTACAGACTGCATGGGACCAGAAAGGCGAGGCCGAAGCACTGGCAGAAGGAAGAATCACATGAGTCCCCGAAACAAAACCAAAAGTCAGTGATTGAGGGTGTTTCCTCAGTGTGTTTCCCCTCTGGAGGCAGTGATGTGAGCACGGGCACACTTCCTTACTCTGCTGCTGTGGTTTCTTCCAGATGTTGTTTTTACGAATTAACGCAAGCTACAAACTCCACCTGAAGAGGCAGCTGGCCCACCTCAACGTGGTCAATGATGGAGGGCCTCTGAACGGGTGAGTTGGGGTTCTTCTTTGACTGTTTAAATAAGCAGGCATTGTCTTCTGCAAGAAAGTCATGATTGCAGCATCACAGCTTCATGGTTCAGTATGTCCTGTTTGGAGCTTTCTTACAGCAAAGGACGTGACTTGTGCCATTTCACAGTAACTAGGAATGCAATCCACTTGGTAGCAGCCTGGGAGCTGGACATTGTCCGACTGGAAACCTACTTGTAGGTGTCCTCAGCTCATGGATTGCTTTTTCTCCCTTTGTGTGACAGCAGCAGCCACAGTTTAATTAGCAGGAATTGTGCGATTCCTGAAGCAGTTTTGAAACATGGATGGTGACTCATGGTGCTGGCAAAGTAAAAATAGGAGAAAGCAGCATTTCATCTGTGCAGTGGGCAGCTCTGCAGGATTGGTTTTTACAGCAGAACTAGATTTGAAGCAGAGATTATGCTTACAGGGCTTTTCCCCTTCCCTGGCACAGCCCAACACCCCATCCCCAAACAGGTCAGTGGTACCTCTCCTGAGAGATGGTGCCTGGCTGTGCCTGCTGTCCCCACCTCCCAGGAAAAGCCCCGTGCAGGCAGAATTCTTTTGTCAGTTGGATTGTCCCCTGGAACAGTGGAATTTTTAATTGTTCTTAATGACCTGGGGGCAGTGATATGTTTGCAGTGTAGCAAGGGTGAAACTCAGTGGGCCTACCCACATGCAAGAAAAGATTGTCTTAGGTTGCAGAAGTCAGAGAAGAAAGTTGGTAATGTGTCAAACGTCACTGGAATTAAAATTTTGTTCCTTTCCAGTTTATTGTTGCTTCTCCTGCTTATGTGCATTCCAGTCCTCCTTGTACTTTGTACAGGAGTTTATCTGAACTGGTTCTCTGTACTCGTGGTGTGTTCACAAGGTGACATCCCATTGCCTTTGGTGCTTAGAAAGGTGTTTGTAACCAAGCTCGTGGAGTATCCACTGCAGCTCCCGCTGACGTGAGAGCCCCTGGGTGTGCTCGGGGTGCCTCTCACTGGGGTTTCCAGTCCCGAACACGGCGCTGTGCTGTCTTCAGCCTGTGCTGTTGGTTTTGTTCTGTCCTTGTGGGTGGGTGGCCTGGATCCCTTTTGGATTAGGAGGGTTGGGGCAGGTGTTCCTGGTGATGTGCTGGGGGTGTTTCCCAGCAGTCAGGAGGTGTCAGCTGGCTCAGGACTGTCTGATGGCAGCAGTTTCTTACTTAAGACACAGCTCTCAGGGAGCTGGGGCTGTTTGAGAAGGGGAACATCAAACCCTTACTGCTGTTCCAGCAGTCTTCACTGACCAGGTTTTTAACATGATTTTCTGATCTTCATTCTGTTCAAACTGCTTGTTTCTGTAATAAGAGTAAAAATCCAGGCCTGTGAATCCTGGTTAATTTTTTTACAATGTAAATACAGCTTCTGTTCCTACATCTTGCTAGCAAGAAGCATCATGATCCGTGGCATGTTTCAACAGTGTCTGAGGGATTTTAATTCTGTATAAAGTGTTACAAACAATACAGCTGTTGTGCTGTTCAGTTGCTTTTTACATTAACCCTAGAATCATAGAATCATTACCCTCTAGAATACAGAAGTTAATGTTGCAATAATTAATATTCTTAGTTGGAATGGAATTGGGGGTTTAAGTCTAGATAAGCCTGGGATTACAGCAAGAGAATAGAAGTTTTAAATGCCTAATTCCTGCTGAGTTTTCTGAACTCATGGTTTGATCTCCCTTCCCTAGAACCAGTTTTACACCCAGCAGTAATCCTGTTATGGATGATCACTGCTGTAAAATAAACCACATCCATAGCATTGAGTTTTGAACTGATACTTAAAATATCTAATCCAGGCATAGGATTTGAACATGTATTGTAGCAATTGTGTGCCAAGGTCCTCAACAAACCCTTTCTGCTTGTCCAGGCACTCCAGGTGGATGGGATGGGGTCAGATTCTAATCTTGTGTGTTTCACTGCAGGCTGGTTACTTCAGATGTGGCTTTTTACACTGGAAATCTTCAAGCTCTGAAAGGCCTTAACAACTTAGATCTAAACATGGCTGAAATCTGGGAGCAGAAGAGGTGATAATCCATTGGGAGCAGTCACTTGGCTCTGACAACAGACTGACTTTCTTCTAAGCAGCGTGACGACGGTGAGGTGAATACTTGAGCCCAGAGCCCCAGAAAGGGCAGGATTGAGAGTCGGGGGAGCTTAGACTCAGAGGGAGCTGCAGGGAGAGATCCTTCCAGTGTCCTTCAGCAAGAAACAAGTGATCAGCTGTCTGTGCAATGTTTTTTCATTCTCTCTGGAAACAGACTCAGGTTTCTTTGGACCAAATCCAAAAGAACACATAGCTGTAACACAGCTGTAGTTGTCTAGAATGCTCTGTATATCTTTATATTAAAAAGATGCTTTGCATTTCTTCTAGTGCAATGAAATTCACATGGTGTCCCACCTTATTTAATGATGGTACAATATAAAAATCTTGCAGTTGGAACTCTGTAGAAAATGTTTTTCTCTATGAAACTATGCTGTTCTAAAATTTATTTTTTTACAGAACTTTATATAAATAAATGTCTTTTGATTGCTTGCATATAGGATTCAGCTTTGTTAGGGAGCAGTCCTGTTCCAGGGGATTTCTCACGACCTAAAATCTGAAGACAACATTTTTCTAAGAAAGGGTCATCCCCTCAAAGCCATTCCCTGTGGGATAGAGGAGTGACCTGACCCTCGTTAGCAGCAACAGGGCAACAGTGGGGCTCCTGGGGGAACTGGAAGGTGGGAGAAAGGCTGGTGTAGGGATGGCCAGCTCCAGCTGCCCATGGCCCCAGCCAGCAGAGAAGGACAGGGCAGGAAGAATTTTCAAGTTTTTAGGCTGCTTATAAAAGACTGCACCATTAAGGAGAGTGCAGCTGAAATCAGTGTATTTCAGAGTTTTTAATACTACCTTGAACAGACTGGAAGCTGCCAGTACTCAGTACAAGTGCCTGCATTTCTCACCTCACCCCTCTGTACCTGACCCCGGTCGAGTGCCTAACCCTGAGCTGATCATGTCTGATGGAATGGTCTCTGCTGCAGTGTGTGTGTGCCTGTGGTGCCCTCGGCCAGGCATGCTGACCTGGTAGCATAACACGTGTCATTAACTGTCAGTCAAAATAAAGCTCTAAAATCACAGTTGTTTTTAAAGACCAACTTCTTTAATGATACATACCAGTGTTATACTAAGCTTATAAAATAAAGTTGTCTGCATGTAAATACAAGAGAAACATTAAGAAATCAATAGTGATCAGGACAGGGATTTCGATTCCTGTACAAATTTAGAAACTCAAGAGAAGATAAATTAACATACATGGCTGTGACAATATGAACATAGGTGTAGTCAACGTGATCCATTTATTGAAAAAAGAGGGCAGATCAAGGATTAAGATATTAACAGGAGATCCAGTCTTAAATGGGATGTGAAAAAGCAAACACCACACGTGGCTACTGAGGCATTTTTCTCAAGTATTGGATTCTTTGGGCAAGTTTGGAACACGGATGATTCCCACTCTCACGATACGGAAATGGAGGTATTGACAGCCTTACCCCAGTACCTCGACATACAACTGGGATAGTTCATCCCACTTGTAGTTTGGGGGGGGGTTGAAGAGGGCTACAGGTTGTGAGCACATGAAATACAGGGTTTTAAGAGCCTGTTTAGCAGTAGTGAAACTTCTGGTTTTCAACTGTGCCTTCCTAAAATGTCACAGGAGCTGCCAACCATGTTGTCCCACATGTATTGCTTCACAGCTTTATTTCTGCAGTTACAAGCAATTCAAAACTACTGAATGGTCGAGGCAAGCCTCTGAACTTCTTATCAAAGAAGATCTGTCCATCTTCCCGCAAGACAAACAGTATTGCACTTCAGGGTTATATTAACTGAGTTACAGAATCTCTTTAAGGACTGAAGCATTACTTACGCACATCCATGGCGCTTATGTGGCTGCTTAAAGATAAGCAAGAGAAATTAATTTTAAATTAATACTGCAGGGTACTGTGAAGATGACAAAGCATAGGCCCTCTGTGTACTTAGATTTCTAATGCTTAAAAGGTTCTTCCACGACGAGGCTGGTTTGGCACAGCAGCCCCAGCCCTGACCGTGCCCTCTCCTGGACTCAGTGGTCCAGGATCCGCAGGTTGCCAGATACTATTTTGTTCTCTAGTAGAGCTCCAGCTGGGATGTCAATCCTGTCACCGTGGTTTGCAATGATGATGACTGTTCCCTGGGGTTACAGAAAAGAAAACAAGCCTTCAGAAACCTGTTACCTGTTGACATTGAAGGAGGGAATAGGTTGTCTGGGGAAGCAGTCAGGTGTCAGCTGTACCACAGCCAGAGCCTGAATGCATTTAGTTGTATTGTTTCTGAGACATTTGGGGGTCTTTCTCCCCCCAGAACAAAGGTTTTAAACAAGCATTGCTGGAACCTCTGTCATTCCCAGACTACATCCTATCGGCCTACAAGCAGAACTGGTAACTTCTTTGAAGTCATGCTTGCTCTAAGGGTTCTCGTCACATCTGCTTGCTGTGAGGTGGAAAAATGTTACCCCCATTCCTGGGTGTGTCCCAGGAAGGCCCCTGTTCCAGCTGAACAGCAAATGGGGGTACAGAGGGACAGCTCAGAGCCTGCAGCCTGAGCCTGTGCCTCTGCCAGGTGATGCAGCCCCACCTGCCACTCCTGTCACCTGCTGAACTGCCCTAGAGAACTGCAGGTGCTGCCAGGACTGGCAAGATCCTAAGGAAGAACTTGCTCAGCTCCACCATTTACTAATGAATTGAGAACCCCAAAGTGATGCAAAAGGGCCTGAAAAGGGGTGGTAAGGCCAGCCTGGGAAGGCAGGTGGGACTGAGCCAAAGGACAGAGATGTGAGGTCTGTGGTGCTTTCAAGGTTTATTTATGAACCTCCTCTCTGCCTGGGCCTGCACAGAGCAGCAGCTCTGGCAGCAACATCCTGCACTCCATCACAAGGGTCACTGTCTGGCCATGGCCTCTGCCATCTTTGGGCCAGTTACCAAGGTCCCAGGAGTGCTCCTCTGTGTACAGGCAGAGGATCAATTCAGGATCAATTGCCAAGGAGCAGAGATCAGTCATGTTTATTGCAGTAGCATCCCCACTGCACACTCACCTTTAATGAAACATTCTTCCCAAATGTAACATCACCTGAAACCGTGAGATGATCCAGCTCCAGCATATCTGGAATACTTTCAAACCTCCGCAGGTAATCTTGAACCTTTTGGAAAGAGGAAATAGAGACAGTTTTAAAGCCATCTGTGGATTAAAACAAGCATGGGAAGAAGAGCCTCTTGAATACTCTTCAGGCACCTTCCTACAACCTACATTTGAACCAACACAAGAGTTGCTACTTTGTGATTTCTTTGCGAAACAAGGGTGAGGAACAGTAGCGGGGCTGCCCACCAGCGCTGGGCGAGCTCTGGGGAGCACACACAGCCAGCTCACCTCCCAGTGCTGAGGGGCACAGGAGCACCCGACGCGCACAGTAAATATTTGTATTCTCACAGCCTTTGCAAAGAGCAAAAGGAAAGGCCCAGGTGGGCAGAAGTAATAAAGCAAACCTCACTTTTCACTCATTGATTGCTATGAACTGTATCTTCATTCAAAGAGGTGAACTCCAGCTGTCAGGACAGGAGTTTACCTTTGTGAAGGAGCTTCCCAGTTTGACAAGAGGCACTGTTGGGAATTCGCGCTTCTCGCTCATCGTTAGAGACCCCGCGTTAAGGCTGTACAAATTCGACATCACGAGCAAGAGATCCGAGGTGGTCTTCACAGGCAGGAAACGACTACGAGGTACGTTTATCCCCAGAGAGTTCTCAAAACTCTTGATAGCAGCACCAACTGCAGTCTCCAGCTGGATAACATTCAAGCCTCCATCCAGAGTCTGGAAGAGAAAACTCAGGTGAACACACAGAGCAGGTCCTGGCGCTCAGAACTGGAGCCCAGCATCAGTCAGAGCTCTGCCCTCACCCCAGGCCGGCTCTGCGAGGCAGCAGTCCCTATTACCCACCCAGAAACAGTTTGTTTGGGTCAGTGTCCTCTAAATCCTTGCCAGCTGATTACCTTTGGGTTAACAATGATCTCCATGTCAATGGCATTTTTCTCTTGCAGCCTTTTAATTGCAGACAGAGCAATCCACAAATTGTTGGTATTGAATATTTTGAATTTTGACACAGACTTGAATTCATCCACATGTGCTTTCGGGACCTGAGCTATCTCCACCAGCCTCAGCTTGTTCTCGTACTGCGTCAGCGTGCCACCCTGCAAGGCGCAAATGAGAGGTTTTAAGCCCTGTTCATGAGAAGCACGAGAAATCCTCCCCCCAGCACAGGCAGATGCACTGGTCTGTTGGCATTTGAAGTTGAACCCCAGAGAAAACACATTTCTTGTTTTTAGTAACCAGCTACCAGGTTACTAATTATAGAGCATGTTTAAAGTACAGTCAGGACTATCCAATGATCGTATTTCAGCACTCTGAGACAGTTAATTCCTTTAATGAAAGTTGTTTGAGAATATTTTGCAAATGCTGCTGTTGTCAAAAATCACCCTGAACAGTACTTTGTTAGATGATGGAGCAAAAACTAAATTAAATCTAAGTATTCTTAGAATGCATAGCTGTGCTTTTATAGGGCTAAGTCAGAGCTTCCCTAATGAACACAGAGAAAATCCAAATCCACATTCTCACATACGAAAGAAGAGAGGCAGAGCACAGTTGCAGGACAAATTACTGCAGGCTACAAGTATTTGATATGTCATAAACCTGTGAGAAATGTCACTCCTGGACTTTGCACAAAGCCAGGGGTTAGGGCAGGAGCAGATGGGCAGCTGTGCCACGCAGAGCTGTGCAGTGCAGGGCTGGGAAGTGGCTTAGGCAATCTCCTGTGAGACACAACTGCTGCATCCCAGCCCTCAGTGCTGTTTTCAAGCTTCCACCTTCAAGCTTCTGCCCCTGTGTACATGACAGTTTGGAGAAGGTGCAGAGGTTGTGACCTGCACCCTGCACCAATCACTCGTGCTTCCAGTCCAGCCCAGACTGTCCCTGTCTGCTGCTGCCCAGAACACAGATCAAATCTGTTCCATGAATTAGAACTTCCTAAACTTCCTGATTTTGTGCATCTCAAATTAGATCTGAGCTGATGTGTTAAATGGTGCCTAAAATAGCTATGAGGAGACTGGATGTATGTCTGAATCCACGGATTCAGAGGAGGCTGGAGACGGCCACCAACACACTCAGACTCTCGCCCATCTCCCTTTACCTTCACATCCGCCCGGGTTTTGTTTGTGACTTCCATGACGAATTCGCAGCGTTTTCCATTGGGTGGGTTCATAAGGTGGTTAAGAATGTAAAGGTCCACAGTGGCACCCAAGTTATCGATATTGGACACGAAAATATATTCCTTCCCCTCTGCAATGAGGTTGTCCAGCAGACCAGAGTTGTAGAAGCTGGCATAGATGTCTCCATGGCCTGGCGGGTACCAGCACTCTGTGTTCTCTCCTGAGTAAGAGACATCCTTGGCTATTGGCAGCAGAGTTTCCTTGTTAATTCTGGGATACCTGCGAGGACAATGGGTGTTGTTATGTTCACATCAGTGTCAGACTAGCATAAAGAAAAAATGCCACAGTAAAGGTGCAGCTCCGTGGGCTGCTGGAGGTGTGCTTTTCCTGAGTACTCTGCACTGGAAGACCCACCCAAATTCTGAGCTGTCACTGAGAAGCTACAGAATGCAATCTATCTACTCAAGGATTTAAAGCTGCAGTTCTCAGACCACTCTGCAAACCAACTTTCTTCTGACAGGGAGGTTCAGAGCGTATCAAACACACCTCTGACCCCAGCAGCCACCTGGATTAGAGTTTGCTCTTCATAAGGAACCATGGTCTGTCTCCCTCCAGAGCCCAAGGACACTAAAAGCAAATTCAGGAATCAAGTGGCCAGCATCCCATACACCACTATTTGTACGTTCCCTAGAAACTGGGGTCCACACACCCCCCTCTCCCCAATTTTAATTCACTGCCCTTGACTCTGCCCAACACCCTGGTGTTTCAGTCTCTCCACGAGGCCCAAAAGAGACTGAACGCGGGTACAGAAGACACTATTGCTACTCCAGCACGTCAAAATGGAGTCCACCCCATTTGGAACATGGAGAAACAAGCTAGTTTCCCCGTCTAGCCCAAATGGAGAAGTCTTTTGATACCTGCTTTGATTAAAAGTATATATCTTCACACGGCTGTGACTGTATTTCTGCAGGATTTTCTTTGTGTCGTCATCCGTGTTGAAGGAATTCATAAGAACCAGAGGGACATCAGTGTTGTAGGATTTGTTTAAATGCTGAGATGGGAAATAAATGGTAAATTCAGCATGTATTATTAGCTTTAACTCCTGACACCTGAGATTTTGGGAGAAAGAAATTAGGTAAAACAGACTGGAAATAATGAATGCATGAGAGAAAAAAAGAGATGCACTTATGCTGACAGAAAGGGTAATATATCAGGTAAAGTAAAATAAATCCCTGTTAGTTGTAAAGATAAGACCCACATTAATCAATGTATCTTTAATTAATGAATCTTTGTTTTTAAACCTGCATTGAGATCTAAAATCTGAAACCACAATGCCACAAAATGATCATTTTAAGTTTTAGCTACTTAAAAAGGCATGTTTTCCATCACATTGTTGCAGCCTGTCAAGGTGACATTTCCACACTGTCCCTGCACAGGAAGCACTTCCAAGCCTTCTTGGCAGGCTGAGACATGGACAATTGTATCAAGAGCACGTAATAAATGAAACATCACCACGTTAATTATTTGGGAATCTATAGAATGGAGCTGAAATACACAAGAGCATTTCCACGTGCTCAACAAAGGCAAAAAAATCTGAGATCATAACAATGTTCCACCAAAAATACAATGTGCAGGGGGGGGAAAAAAGACACTTGAGTGAGTTTTAAGCTTTATGTATCAGCTCACCCATGTCTGCTGGAGCGTTTGGGATCATTACACTTCGGTGGAGTCAGAGACTTCCACAATGATGCTTTGGAGAAAGGGCTGCATCAGTTGGATATAAATCTGAGCTTGCCATAGAACCATCCAACACACATGGGAGAGTCACTCCAAACAGCATCACACTGAGGCAAAAATTGCTGGCACTCCAGAAACCATGGACCAGGCACACCCCACTTCCTACTCTAATAACTGTCTTCATTATCTGCTGTAAGAGGAATATTCAGCATTAAAAACATAAGCTGAAACGTCCTCTCCCAACACCAGCAGCTGTTACTTTCTTTTGCTCTTCTTTCTTCAGATGAAAATGCCAGCAATCTCTTCCAGCACAAGAGTTTAAATGCATCAAGGAACTTGGAGCTGCTGTGAAAAGCTTTGTTCTAACACACATTAAAAAAAACCCCTTTTTTGAAAATATGAACTTGCAGCTGGAGGAGTCGGAAACAAGCCCAGGAGTTATCCAGGCCAGACAAGCTCTACAGAGTGCCTGCCTGTGTTCCTGGACACGATCCCCCTGTCCAGGCTGGTGTGCACAGGCTGGGTCACACTTGTGCTAACACGTGTGCGGGGCACAGAGTCCAATCGCTGACTGTGCCATCCCGTTCGCGTCTATTCTTCCCAAAGGAATTCTCTGCTTCACCCCGGCACTGCGACCAGACCTCGTTTCCCTCTCCTCTTCCTTTTGGCAAGCCTCCACTTGATCCCTCTTAACAAGTCATGCAGGAGCAGCTCAGTGTGTGTTGCTCCCTCCAACGCAGCAAGAAAAGCTCATCAAACGTTACCTCGATCTGCTGCACGGTCAGGTCCAGGAAGGTGTTCTCGTTCCGCACCCCGATGAGGCTCTTGGGGCCTTTACAGCCCATGCTTGTGCCCAGGCCACCATTGAGCTTCACAACCACCAGCTTGTTCAAGACAGAAGCAATGTTATCAGGCAGGCCTCTGGCCTTGATCTTCTCATAGGGCTGGATCTGGGAAAACAAACGAACAAAAAAAAAAAGAACCGAAAAAAAATAGCAGTCAGATATGCGGAAAGAAATTGCTTTCTCCTTAAAACGTAAGATCTGGTGATAAACCCCACATTTATTCATATGCCTTATGACACTAAAGAACATCTGCAAAATGAGTCTACAGTAATTGATTTGTTATGATGCAAATAACCCGGTTTGTTACTACAATAACCTCTTTTCTCAGGAGGTTCTAGAGACTTCGTGACACCAGTCACCACTGGCTTCATTCAGACAAGAAGAAGTCAGGCCAGTTATGCCACTTGTCACAACCCTGTTCCTGCCCTGCAGAAGGGGAGGGGGTTTCCTTGGGAACCATTAACTCGATGCCCCATGGGATGGCCCCTCTCCCCCTTCAGTCAGGCCACAATTTAAGAACCAGGCTCTACACGCAAGGCATATAACTTTCCTTCCCTGAGCAGCGTCAACTCATAGATTTTCTTTTTTTTTTTCCTGAGGTTGTCAAAGGCAACATTCTTTGCCAAATATTGGTTCTTTAACTCAGTCTTAACTGATTCTTATTCCAGCCACTCATCTGATAGAATTCATTTCTCCTGACAGCATGATACAGAGTGGAAGAAAGTTCCTAGTTCTTATTCTGCTGTCTTCAGGATGTGTTCAACCAGCTCACAATAAACCTTACAGGAAGTCTTCCACCTCACTGACGGCTCTTTCCTACAGGTTTAAGAACAGAGTCTGGGCTACATTTGGGACTAGTGATGGAGAGCAAAATCAGGCTCATAATGACAGTGTGCCTCACATTAGGTACTGCTGTCCCCTAATTCAAAGCACCTAAGTCAAAGAAATAATGGTAACAACACCACAGAGTAAGAATCATGCCAAAACCGTTAGAGCAGAATCAATACAATTATCCTTTAGCTTGCCCTTCTAGAGATTTTCTTTTGAAGAAAAGCCCTGGTGTTCCAGTGCTGTAGCATTCTAGCTGCTAGAAAATGATTTTAATTCTGATAAGGGGTGTGTAAGATCCACAGCTGGTTTCCAAAAACAAATACATACAGAGTAGTTTTCAGAGCTGTGTTTGCTTTGGGCAAGGGCTGGGGTTCAAATGGAAATTCACACTGCACTGGAACAAGAGTCATATTTATTACAGGGATGTGTGGGGGTAGAGAGAAGCTTGTGCAATTCCAGCATTCCAGGACACCACGGGGCAGCAGATTTAGGGCAGATCCCTCACAATAGGGAAATTCTGCCCTATGGGTCCTGGAAAGCTCATGGGATGTATTTCAAGATAAGATGACTCCACATGGAGTTCTCGTGGCTCGGACAGAAAGCAGCACCACAATCACTGCCATTTCACGAGGACATAGGCAGGAGCTTCCTTCCAAACTTCCAAGAACTTTTCAGGAACAGAAGGGCACAAAAAGCAGACTCTTGCTGTGCTTTGTCAACAACAGAGATTGTGCTCAGGCTGAAACACCCTGAAAAACAACGTCTCTTCTCATTAACAACGAGATGATAAATCCTGGGTTTAATGTCTTGGAGGTCCATCAGGAAGCTCAATCCTGCTACCAGCAGTACCTCCAGAGATTTACGCTCAGCTTTACTGCTTCCCATCCACTCCAAGGTCAATAACAACCTGCACTGGACTGTACACGGATTAAAAACATTTCATCTTGAGCTTTAGCTGGGTGGGATGTGAGTCACATCCATGATGTTCCAACACTGTCTGAACATCCAAAAAAATTATCTCAACTTTCAAGTCTCACTATGTTCTTCTTGCATCACTCACAAAAAGCAGAAAGCCTGACACTCAGTTCAGGGCCAGACTGCCTCAAAAATCATTTGCTTTTGCTAAAGTGCCAACTACCTTTCGATGCTTTTGCTATCATGCCTGAAACCAGCTTTGCAGAAAGCTCAGAGTAAAAGTCCTGAAGAAGGAAACAGTTCCATCAAGGGCTCAGTTCACTGGATGTTGCATCAGTTACAACACAAAATTTATGACTCAGCCTCACTAAATGTTTCAGTTTCTTCTGGCACAGGAACTGGAAACGTCAGCTTGGCAATAAAGCCCAGGAGGGTCTTTAATTCAGAGAATAACAAATGTCAAAAAGTCAGGTTCCAGCAGGAACATTGCAGCACCAGGACCACTGGATGCCAGTGCTATCAATCCAACAGTTCCACGTGCAGGCACCAATATACACAACAACCTCATCACCTACAAGCTTATACACAACTGCAGAAGTGCTCCACAGCAATGAAAACCAATTCTTGCTCTAAGGGTTTGGAACAGCGGGCTTGACAAGTGCTGAGGGGGAAATTCTTGGGGAAAAAGCAGGGGCGGGAAGGACATGTCCTACAGATGCATGGCTGCAGCATTACTCGCTTGAGACACGTCTGGCAGCCCTGGTTTGGGACTGTTCTACGATGACATATGCAGCTGCTTTTGTTTTGCAGCCAATGTCACACAAGTAATTTCTCGGAACAGCCTGGATGAGGCAGCGTTGGGAGTTTGACTAACAGATTCCAGAAGCCTACTCCTACTGCAAGGAGGCTTGCAGGAGTTTGTCAGAGAAAACAAAATGAGCATCAGGGCCACCACCGTGGGTAGACCGGAAAGGAGGACGCCCCTATTAGTTAACATGTACTCACAGTTCGAGGAAATATTTACTCAGCACCAAGGGACAGTTCTACTAGAAATAGCACCAAAGGAAGAGGTCTCTGCCCTCGTGAGACCCCACCTGCAGTGCTGCACCCATGTCTGGAGTCCTGAGCACCGGAAATCTGTGGACCTGTTAGAGCAGTGCAGAGGAGAGCCACGAAGGTGACCAGAGAGAGAACACCCCTCCTGCGAGGTCAGGGTGACAGAGCTGGGGGTGGTCAGCCTGGAGAAGAGGAGGCTTTGGGGAGACTTTCCAGCAGCCTTCCAGGCCCTAGAGGGGGCTTACAGAGGAAGAGAGACTTCTTACACAGGCTGACAGGGACACAACAAGGGGAACAGGTCTGAACTACAGGAGGAGAGATTTATATCAGATCTTAGGAAGAAATTCTTTACTCTGAGGGTGGTAAAGCAGAGGAACAGGTCAGCCAGAGAAGCTGTAGCTGCCCTATCCCTGGAGGTATTCAAGGCCTGGCTGGACAGAGCTTGGAGCAATCTGGACTAGTGGAAGGTGTCCCGGCCCATGGCAGGAGGTTGGAACAAGATGACTTTTAAGGTCCCTTCCAAACCATTCTGTGAACCCTTAAAACCTGTTTCCAGAGCTGAAGATCAGGAAGATGTTTTGCTTTTGAGTAAGGGCATAACATTCACTCTTTTCCTTCATGATATAGTTCAGTGAGGTGACAACCTGAGCTGCAGACAAGAATCCAAGCACTGGGGAAGAAAAAAAACCAAAGGCTCTAACAGACAAGCTCCTTTCACACTCACATTTCTTTGGGTGCTCTCTTTACATCCCAGATGAGGCTTTGCACTGCTGTTCTGAAGTTAACTTGATCACTGCAGTTCTCTCAGAGGCCTCCCAGCAGGACTTTGCTATTGCTTCCAATGCAAACAAACAGATCACTGCAATCTACATCGAGGGGATTAAGTTACACTTGCCATGTCCACATTGTTTACCTCCTCTCCCTGTTAACTGGCACTCTCAGTGTGCTTTCTTCTCTGGAGACTGTAACAGTAATGGGTCCTAACTATGCCAGCTATCACTGTAAGCCTTTGGACATATGAAAGCAAAGCATCTGGAAGGAAAAAACAAGTCAGAGGTTTACCAATATAGTGCGAGATGGGTTCAGTCTTCTGTTACTATCATCAGTATAAGTTGTTACACTGAAAACGTGGAGGTCAGGGATGAAATCTCCCATTGCAGAGAAAAACAGAGGAATACTACAAAGCAGTAATTTCTGTTTCAGTTTACTGACAGGAGCCTTTACTTGTCTTCAGGAAGACGCAGAAGCTACATTCAGAGAACAAATACAACAGATAACACACTAGACGACCTACAGAAGTCTGATCAGAAATTCTGCTTCTGCACACCACGGTCCCTTGGCACTGGGCAAAAGCCTGAAACACTCTGCCCCACCTAAAAGCCAAAGCCTATAAATCCAATAAACTATTTATGAACTTTTTCAAGCTGCTAAATAAATAAAAAAGCAACAAACCCGCACTTTGGCAGATTTTTTGTGTGCCTCTGTTTACAGATACACACGTATGTCTGTGTGTTTATACACACACAGGCACATAGATACCTCAACATATGCTTTTTGCTCTGCTAGGGATCAGCTGAAGATTATACTTGCCAGAATTCCCAGCAGCAAAGCAATTCTCCAAACCAATCAAAGGCAAATAAATTCACACTGCAGAGAATTTGATGCTTTCTAGGCCATGCTCCTTGTAGTGTGAGATTCTCCAAGCAGCCAAGCATCCCACCACCTCATAAAACAAGGTCATCCCTACAGGCAATTATAAATCACTTGCAAGATTACCAGAAAACAAGTCTTCTTTACACCACCCTTTGTGCTGCTCTGAGGTTTTACAGCTAGGAAAAGAAAACTCAATTGGAACTGAACAGAAGCACTCAAACAAAATACGTGTTCACAGATGCATGCCTGTCCCAAAGAACTCAGTACTGCAGCCCTTCAAAAGTTATCCCCCTTTACCCCTTCTAAAAGCTCATACTGCTCTTACCCATACTAGCCAGACTAGTAATTCTGAAATTCTCATCTTTAGGAAATCAACTTTCATTTAATAATTCCACAAGTCATACTCCTCAGCAAAGAGCAATTTGGGAGAAGGTCCCTCGAAATGTGTCTTATGTGAAACCCTCTCCATTTTCCACAGTATGTCCCTGACACAACTGACATATTAAAAAGGAGGGAGTAGATACAGCAGACTACAGGGGTGAAACTCTTACAGTCAGCAAAAAGGAGAAAAGAAAAGAATAAAGAAATTTAATTTCGCTCTCAGTTTTCATAAGTGCTCAAACCCACCTCCTGTCAGATCAGGAAGTCCAAGTATCCCTAAAGAAAGGGGTATTTACTATGAAGTGAAGAAGGCACGGAAGGAAGTTTGTTTGCAGGTATTTTGCCCCAGCTCTCTTCTTTGGCACTTATCAAGCATGATTACTTGATTTAGAGTTCATGCTAGGAAGCAAAATTTCATTTCAGATCATGCACACATCTCATCAGACCAAAAGTGACCTGATTTTGCAGAATTCCTACCTTTCTCTCTCATCAAAAGTTGCTACATAGCACAGGGACACATTTGGGAATGAGCAGTACAGGCCATAAGGAAAAAGAGAGATACTCTTTCTAATTCTGCCCTTCCCCATTCAGCCCTCTGTGACCTTAAGTTAGACCTTTCTCTCAGTTCTTTTTTAGCAGCTTCCCATGCCTGGGAATATCCCATGCCTGGGAATATCCCATGCCTGGGAATATGCCTCCAGTCTATTTCAGAGCCTCACCACGACCCCCAGTTTGACATCTGCTCCAGATGTCCCAGCCAGGTACTTAAAGGCCTTTACAGAACTTGTAGGTTTTTCCACAGAAGGTGAGCAAAACTTAAAAAGTAGACAACAGCTCCTCCTCTCCACAAAGCAGCCATTCATCAAATTTCCATAATTTAATCCCAGGCCTTCTCTTGGCACAGGGAACAGTTTATTCCTTTGATTGTCCTAACTACCTTCTTACATATTTAAAAGACCTATCACCTCCCAGAGTCTCAGCCCCCCTACACTGAAAGGAATCCCCTTTTCTTCAGCCTTCCTTATAAGTCATCTTATCTAGAACTCAAATTTCTCACCCTGGCCTCTTCATTGAGGGCAGACTTCTCTCCCCAAAGCAACACTTCATTCAGTGTTACAGTACAGAAAAGAGAGACATCACATGTTTTTGAAGTTAAAAGAAAACACTCAACCTTGGAAAAACCCTAGACTTGCTCTAAAACAGCATCATTCTTCAACGCTTTATAGAGCAGCCCTGCATCTGTTCTGGAAGTAACTGGACAGCCTGCCTTTCATGGGAAACAGAGCCTCGATTGAGGCACACAGAGAGCCTCAGAGAAACCACAGGCCTGGGAGCACACAGAACTCCTGCAATATGCCAAGATCACTGCGCTGGGAAAAGCAAGAACTCGTAGCACAACTACACCATTAGTTACACAAGAGTCAAAAGACAGCCTGAGGCCACTGATGAATCAATAAAATGAGGTTAGGTTTAATAGGAAGTATTTATTTTAGTACTAAACAGTGCCGAAAAAAATACATACTGCTTTTTCAGCAGCAGCTCAAATTACAGGTTATAAGTTACAACAACACAGACAACATTAGAAAATCAGGCCCCAAAAACCCCACAGTTAACTCCTTGTTTCAGATCCCTCACTTCTGCTGAGCTGCTGCAGGTTACGGAAGTTGCTAAATGAGCTCTATTACCCAGCCCAGCTGCCATATGTCCCTTTCAAATTATTAAACATAAAGGATCACTGGAAACAGTCTCATCTGAGACGTGCAACCTTCTTCCATGGGCAGGAGGGAAACAAGGGTTTCCATGGGAACAACAAGGGTCCTCCCTACTTTCCCACTAACACAAGTTTACTCCAGAGAAGGTACCAAATGGTGAGGTGGCATCTGTCCCATTTTGTTCCCCTGCTCCCAGAGCAGCTAACAAAATAATACCAAAGAACTTGACACATATGGTAAGCAGAACCTGATGTTCAGGAACACGTACAACATATGTCAATAAATAATTATTTTTCAGTTAGAACCCAAAGTGTTGTCCTACATGGTTTTACAGAACCGTGGCAGATAGACCCATCTGACGGGTGAATACATCACTTGCCTTAAGTAGCAATTATCAGTTTGGTGTTCCTTACAAACCGTCACTTAATCACAACTTACAGAATCTTCTGGAGGTCTCTGAATCTTCCCCCAGTCCACAGATGGTCCCTTTTCTTGCAGGAATCTATGAAATAGCTTCTTGAATCCTTCCAGGTCCTTTTTAGTGTGCTACAGAGAAGAAATGCATTAGGTAATGCTGGTATTCTATGCACACCTACTCAATCACAGAAGCATTTCTACAAATTGATGTACAGTCTATTCACGAGAGTAATTTCATTAGCACTGAAGTAGACACACTAGACTTTAAGTAAAATTCCAGAAGTTACCAAAAGCTCATTTTCACTAAAACTCAGGGTACAGAACCAAACTGAATACCTACACAACAAGTCTTTTGTCAAATTCATAACCATTACAACTTGGCCCAACATTTAAGATAACAGCTTTACGCTCCCTTTCTGCAATCCATTGAAGATTACACAGAACCTTTAATAACTAAAGCTGATTAAACACTTAACAACTCCGTCACCCAACCCAAAGGGAGCTGAAAGTCTCCTACGGACATTGCATCCAGGCTACTCTTCCACACAGGATCAGAGCACATCCCAAAAATAAGGACCTTGAAATCCATGATTTATCTCCCTGTCTGAGATTTGCCTCGACGTCCTGCATCCCATTTCTCACGCTCCCAGTAGCACCCACTCCGTGCTCCTTACCTCTATCTCATTTGAGTGTGCAGTCGCAAGTATCTTATCAAGTTCTACTTTCATTGAATACTCCAGCTCTTGCCGAATGACTTCCTGAAACTGTGAGGAGCCAGCTTGAGACATTGCTTTGCTGAAATCTTGAATTAAAAAAAAAAAAAATTAGAAAAAAACCCTAGTTTATTTAGACTACAAATAGCCTTCAATTTTCTTCAAAAAGACTGATAAACTCATAAAATCTAGTCTTGTTTTATCACTGTGCTAGCATTCCAGGAATCAAAAGGTTTTGTTCCTAGTTACTTGGGGAACAGACCTTAAATCAGGCCCAAAGAATAATGACTCTTCTTTCAAAACTCAAAGGAACCCCAAAGGACCAATGGTCCATCTCAAGAAGTATCCAAAAACCTGCAGCACTGCACTTTTTTGCTAGAGAAGTCACATCCTACTGCATCAACACACTTTAGCAAGTAGTAGTGTGAAAAAGAATTTTCTTAGTGAAAAGTTACGTAGAACATTGTGATTGAAGGTATCCTTCTGTTCCACAAGCAAATAAAAACATATGCTTTAATTACTTATACAGTGCACTTTCACAGGATCTTCTGTTTGTTCCAGTAAACATCCCCTTACTTTGTCATGAGTATTTCCACACTACAGCATGCATTTCAGTCACTAAGCAACCTAGAAAACTGGGCTGTCTATCACTTCAGCATTTGTTTTGTTTTTGAAAGTGATAAGCTCCACGAACGTGAAAAAGAGTAAATACACAAATAGTCTATAAAGTCCACCCTGCAGAAAGAACCGGGAGAGAACATGAGTTTATTTTCCAACAGAAAGCATTGGAAGCGAGTGTATTCTCAAAAGACATTCTGAGTATGTTCTCTAAAGACCTCAGTTAATTTAATTTCTGCCAAATCCCTTGAGTGATCACTTCCCTGTAACACTGAGAGTGATGTATTGCCAAATATAGCTGGATTTTAGAAACACCCTGAATACTAGTGCAAAAAAGGGACAGGAGGGAACTTTACAAGTGAACAGAGCGACACTGACAGAAAACATTGTTAGAAGAGGAACCTGCATTTAAAGTCTACTTATGGAGAACATATATTAAAAGGCTCTTCCGCTGAGAATGTCTAAGAAAGCCAAAGACGGTTCATTTTAATGCAATTTTGATTTCATTTTATTTTTCTAAGCAAAGTATTCCACAGCCTCAGCCTCAGTGACAGTATCTAATCCTTGCTTTGAAGCCCACAGAAGCCATTTTCCTGACTGCACTGTTTTGCAGGTAGGGGAGGGAGGGAGGAAAAAAAAAAAAAATACAGACAAGTGCTGCAGTGCACATAGCATGTGTGGTGCAACACGGGAAAACGCCAGCTCAAGATGAACAGTGCACCGAACAATAGGTCCTTTTTTAAATCAAATGCCTCGTTTAGTAGTAAAAGCAGGTAAGAGTTGAAAGCCTGTTAGGCGTATCTTTCCGGGTCAAACGTGCAAAAACACAGACAGCTCTCCAGCAGGAAGCACTTTTTCCTGCAGAAAAACAAGGAGGTCTGTACCAGCTTCACGCTTAATCCCCAACTGCTACAAGTACTCCTTTCATTCCCGCCCTTTGGGGTGATGCCTTCCCAAACAACTGCGAGGAGATGCTTCCCTATGTTTCTAATTCTCCCCGCAACATGTTATAATACCCCACTTCTGTTACAGCAACAACAGGGGCCATTTCTCACCGCTCGCCGGCCTGTAAAACATCTGAACCTCCCAGTGTGATGCAACACATCTCTGAGGAACTCTGCAAATCCCGAGCCTCAGCAGAGACCTTCAGTCGTGCTGTGGAACACGCTGGGGCTGAGGGAGGCACAGCCAGCTTCCCCGGGCTGCCATGGAAGGAGGAAAAGCTTGTTCTGCTCATAGTAGCCAAAGGACTTGTATCTACCAGAAAACAGCACTTAGAGACTAAGTAACACCACAAACAAATCGGGATAAAAAGGCATAATAAAAGCAAATACATGACAATGTCCTAGTTTAAGGGTCTTTTTTTTCTTTCTATAATACTCTAAGTTCTCCACACACTGAATGAGCAAACGCTAAACACACTTGATCACCAACATCCTCGCAGGAAAGCAAAGCAGACCTGTTGCTTTTTCCAGTACCAGGCATCAGGCACGCAGAGCAGCAGCTGGATGGGACAGCTCTTGCCGAACTCCAGCCTGCCAAAGCTGCCAGTGCTGTACCCTTCATCAGCACTGGGGGATATTTAGGCTTTACGTTTAACAACTACTGCAACCCCTCAGCCTCACCCAGACCCTATGTGTCAGGACACGGTTGCTTGGGGAGAGCACTGTCAGTGCTGTTAGTCCAATTATTATTATTTTGGGGAAAGAGAGAGGATGTGGCTGGAGTCCATAAAAACATGTGCTTGCCTGGTGCAAGAAAAGTATCTGTTCTGCATAGGTAAGAATGTGAATACTGTAACTAAGAGCCAAGAGAAACAGCAAGCGAAAGCTCTTCTGCTCTCAACATGCCACAGTGAGGCAGAGGCTTTGAGCCTTTATCTTGAGGGATGACCATCAGGAGCTGGGCTCCACTCTCTAAAGGCTCCCCAAAGCAGTGTCGGTCCTTGATATGAGTGAACGCAGCACCAATTGTTCCTGCTGCCCCTCAGAGTTTTTGGGAAGGAGCTGGTATTCACACACCTCAGCCCACGGCTGGCAGAAAGACAACTGCAGTCCTTCAACACAAACTACAGCTGAATTTAGCAGCCTGGGTGAAGACTGATTTCCCTTTTCACCCTAGCAGCAACAAGGAAGTTGAAAGGCCATTGCAACTGCATATCTGAAAGCAGTTCTTTCCTGCAGGCAACCAAAATTTCCTATGGCCGTAATAGAAAGTAGTTACTGTGCCTCTAAAAATCAGATGGGAGTCTGGGGTGCTGGATAATCGCGGGAAGAGATTTCCAAGGATACACATGGCCATAAAATCCCAAATCACGTTTAAAAAGAAATGCCTCTTCCAAGCTATTTCGCAACCAATGCCTCTTATTTCAGCCTAAGCCCACTTTTATGAAACCAGTGCTCTTGAACACTCGTCAGACATAAGAAAAGGGCGGGATAAGGTAGTGGGAGACTCTTCGGGGACCTGCCCACACAGGAAATGAGCACAGACCAGAAGAGCATGACTAAATAGCTGAGACTTCAGAGAATGCTGGGCTTTGTGAGAATGACCACACATGTCTTTGGCAGAAAGTGTTCCCCCAAGCAGCAGAGATAGGACAGCGCTTCAGTCAAGTTCACGGTGGTGGTGGTTGAGGCGTAGAGAATTTCACTCCAACCCTCCTGCCCCCACCCACTGTTATTTCTAGCAGGCTTTTGTGCTCTGCTCTGACTGCTAACCTGGCCCCTGCCCTCAGAGCACGAGCTACAGCACATGGAAGAGTATTGGCAGGTTTATGATACCTAATTTTATAGCCGACATCGGAAAAAGCAAAACATGATATATCAGAGCAAGCTAATGGAAAGGAGGACTTTGTACACTACCAGAAACAATGTAAGGGGCAGATCTCCTCAGGAAAACTGCACAAGAACAGAAGAGTGGTGATCTCTTACTTAGGGGCTTGCACATATTTCCTTTCTGCTGCCCTTCCTTTTATTCTACATTAAAAGCAGAGAAAATGCTAAGATTGATTAATTTTGTTCATTAATCCACTCAGAAGAGAACTTCACTGCCATGGTACTCAGTGCACAAGGAGGCAGCACAGGAGGGAGTTGTGGGACAAGTCAAGCAAGAACTTCTCTCCTGAAAAAGTAGGGAATCTCTTGGGCTGAGAGTTACGAATTGTGATTATTTTTGCAATCTGAGTAAGTATACAGAAAGACCTACAGCAGAAAATTATTTAGGTCTCCCTGGAGCCAGACTAATGCATCAAAACCAAGAAGGTAGGCCAGTAAGTTACAACACACAGCTAAACTTTAAATGCTCCACCCTTGAACTCTGTGCTCAGAGTACAGAGTGAATGCCTTAACTTCCAACAATTCCACTTAAAGTTCAAGGCAATTTTTATCTCTGGCAGGGATAAAAGTCTCTTTAAATACCCACACTATAATGCGCAATGCTAACGAATACTACTTTGAATTTTAGAATGAACATACCCACTCAGCCTCTACAAACATTTTCCTACTACTAGAGGCAAAATTTGTGGACACACATTGGACTGAAGCATACGAGAAGTGAAACCTTTATGCTCTGACTCTTCTTGGCGGAGGAGCACGTTAGCCTGAGCTAACTGAGAAATTTGCAACCTAGGAAGCTGTTCTCGCCAGCTGCACACACCAAGAGTTTAGGTGTTACAGTCAGACACAGCTGAATTTCCTAGTTTAGCAGATGATCGTCATGCTAAAATATCACTCGACACAACAATATGTTTTAGTGCTACAGGGCTCACAAAAGAGTATCTAAACAGTGGATGGTTTTTGGGGTTTTCTTTTAAGGCTTTCAGGATTGTCAGATCTCTGGTAGTTATTTTACAAACCAATTATGATCTTTACATAGGTTTCTACAGCTTTCAGCTTCAGAAATAACTGCACTTCTCTGCAAGATGGCTACCTTCAGCAGTAGCCTGAGATAAGCCAATTCCATTTAAAAAGAACAATTACCAATGCATTTTCCCAATAAACCTCACAAGGGCTTATCTTGATAACTTTCAGAGCGGCCGGTTGAGCAACGTGCTGGAAACACTTTCCTCCTCCAGCTGCCTGCTTTCTGCCCAGGTGCCACAGGACATCCGTAGACAGGTGATGCCTTTACACAGCCAGCATTGTCCGGTCCTGGACATCCACTGTGTGAGGGACAGTGATTTTCCAGAGCCTGCCAAGGCCCTCAGTTGCCTGCAGCACCCAAGTTTGTACAGCAAACGACCTACTCGTGTTCTTTCTGCAGGCAGCATTACATTTGTTGATGGGCCTGCGTGGATTTATATTAAGGAACCCTATAGGCACATATTTCATTACAAAAAGCACACCCGCACCATTAGGAATATCGGAAAACAGGGAAAGAAAACTGCAACGGCAATGCACCAAAGTAATTTTTCTTCCCAAAATGACCTCTTGTAGGCTGGTTCCCTGTTTCACAGAGAATCCGAAACTCAGACCACGTACACACAAACG